>CM076582.1:460721780-460904480 GCA_034641835.2 Pinus albicaulis
TTTGACCCAAGTCAAAGTCCCTTTCCCTCCAACAAATAATAATAAAATATTCCATAGAGGTGGATCTAGATTTGATTAACATTATTTTAATCATGCACCAAGATCTAGAATGACCCAATATTTTGTTATAAATAGGAGGGTTTTCCCCTTCATTCTTCACCTTTTGTTGCCTATTAGATCACTCTGGATCTATACACTTGGTCTCATTTTTCCGCCATTTTGCTCCCATTGAGCTCTACCTTCTACATTGGGTTTTTCTACATCTACAAGAGAGAGAAAGCTTAGATCTGAAGTGCTGAGGACTACAAAGAACCCATCCCATTGAGGAGATCTGGATACACCTTCTTGTTTCCTCCCAGGTGCCCCGTAATATAAAAATTCATTCAAAAAATCGTGTTCTTGTCTTGTCTGTTGGATGCATGGAGCAAACTCTTTACTTTACTGCTTAATATCTTTCCATTTATAGATCTGTTTGTTGCAGCACTTTAACTACTAATTGCGGATCTGAAGATGTTTTGCAGCCATTATTGTTGTTAGGGCTATTAGTTATGCGTAGCTAAAGTGGTTCTTTTTCGTACGCTTCGACAAAGAATTCATACTAACAAATGGCGACTCCACACGGGTTTTAAATTACGACCGCCGTCGTTTTTCATATTCCTGCATATCCAGCTACTTCAGGCCCTAGGGCTTCTTTTTTAGCTGCTTAGTTTTTCTCTTTTCATGTCATTTTTCTCACATAAAACCCTTAAAACCTAAAATTTCTAACTTCCGTGTGTTTCTGGCCCTATTGCGCAGGTAAGCGACACCAGCCGCACCTGAGACGGCAATTTTTCAGAAAATCTGCCGCCGAAACAGCCGGAACGGGGGGGTCGCACCTTTTGGCCCAAAACCCGCGACCTGGACGCACCTTTTGGCCTGTTTCCTGCGACTAACTCGACGTCGAACTCCGCGATCGCTTTTTCCAAAGATTTTTCTCGTTATTTTCTGTTCACAAGAAATTTCTCGCGTGGTAAGCCACTGTTCCTACTCGCTTTATGCTAGATCTCGATCTGCTTACCATCTAAGTGGGAACCTGGCCTTAGGGCTTTAGTACCCTCCACTTTTTGTGGAAGAGTTTCAGCTGTTTCAGCCGTCGGTTTCAGAGCTTCAGCCCCCTCTTTTTCCAGATCTGTTACCTCACTTTCAGATCCTTTGAAATCAGCCTCTTTTCCTTTCAAACCACCTCTTGTCGTTTTGTGTGGACCTCTGCTAAAGGCCTCTGCCTTGCCCTCCCCCCGGTTTTTTTGCTGATTTCCCTTTTTCCAGCCACCTTGCCTCTGTCTCTTGGCTGTGATCTGCACCCCTTGTCTGCAGCTTTATCCTCCAGATCTCTGTCCCCTTTGACCCTAGATCTGTTGAGCTTCCTTTGTGTGTGTTTCCATAGTTTTTTCCCTTTCTTTTCAGCATAGTTTTGAGAGACCCACCTTCTTGGGTTAGATAGATGCACAAGTAGCTGTTGTTTTTCTGTTATTTCAGCATTTTATTCTGTTCTCTGTAGGTTTATTTTCAGCTACGCAACACACTTTTTTCTTGCTCTCAAAACGGAAAGGGTTTAAAAATTAAAATTAACGCACGCCACACACTGACCCTAAGCGAAGAAGCGCCTGGTTAACACCGCCCGGCAAAGACTCTAAAATCAATTGTCACTGCACCTTATCTGCCCTTGACATTATTTGATTCTGTCCCTTTCTGCCCCTATCGGTTTCCTTCTTCCTGTCATCATTGCGCCCCCAAGGCGCCTTTCCCGGAGACTTCTTGGCCTTCACCCTCAGTTTCCGGTTGATCGACCTGCTCCGCACCGCCGTCGTCGAGCCAGTCCACCTTCGAGTCCGCACTCCGACTCCTCTCCCGATTCATCGGGTCCCCCTTCTCCTTCCGGTTCTCCCCCTTTTACCTTCACCATGTCCGGATCAGGGCCTAATGCTAGCGGTTCTCCCGGCCCCAATGCCGGCCCTACTTCTAGCGGAACCGTCACAACCACTACTCCAGCCACCCCTGTGCTGCCGTACATTGCAGGCCTCAGCCTCCCCGATTTCCATCAGTTGATTAACGACCCCATTCACCATAATACTACCTGGCCCACTATGCCTACCAAGTTACCCTCTGATATCCCTAAGTTCGAGGGCCTTAATGGCAAAGACCCAACCAATCACGTCCGGTCTTTCCACATGTGGTGTTCCTCCAACTCCATTACCGATGACTCCATCCGTCTTCGTTTGTTCCAACGCACGCTTACCGGCGAAGCTTCGAAATGGTATGTCGAACAGGCCACTTCCTCCCATACCACGTTCGAGACTCTTGCCCAAGCCTTCTTGTCGTACTTCCAGCTCCCTCTCCGATACGACACTGGTACGGAGCTTTTGACTTCATTTAAGCAATCCTCTTCCACACGCCTTTCTGCCCATGTTCAGGAATGGCGACGAAGACGGAGCTTATGTCGAGCCCCTCCCTTTGAAGATCGGGTTTACATGGACTGGTTCCTTCGCACCCTCCCGTCTCCCATCGGCAAAGATGTCGCCTCTCACTTTCCTCAATCCGAAGAAGCCGCCCTCCAAATAGCTTTAAAATATGACCTGATCTACGCTCAATCTGGTTATGTTTATACCGTTCTTCCTGACATCCCCAGGCCCGGTGGCGCTAACGCCCCGGGGGCATCTCATTCCGCCGACGGTATTGTTGGATCTCTTTCCCACCCATCTGCCCACCCTCCTATGAGCCATGGCCTTCCTCAGGGAGGGGCCAAAGACTTAGCACTGCCTCTCCCGTAACATGTATCCGGTGATACTATGATGCTCCTCCTTTTGCCCAACCTCCTCGCTACCTCAATGTCGCCCAACTCAAATTCTTACTTTTATCCACTGGTAAGGCCAAATTTCCTCCAAAGATATGCCCGCCTCCCTGCCTCCTCACCACCTCGAATGAAGACTTAGACCCCCTCCGTGGCAAGTATTTGGAATAGAAGATCTATCCCCTTCTTCTCAAAGAAGGCGGAGAGGCAACTGTAAATTATCTCAGCCTCGGTAACCGAGGTCCCAATTCTGGTCCGGACCCTAACACCAGCAACCAGCCTCAGGGCATCCCGCCCAGGCCGGACAGACCACTTCGCACAAACAAGCCCTGTTCGTGTTGCGGTGTTTACGGTCACTACACTCACGATTGCCCTCTCTTACCCCAGATGCGACAGATGTGGGAGTCTCAAGCCACATTGCGCGGACAACACGCCTCCCCTCATACTCCTCCTAATGTGGCCACTACCCAGCCAGCTGTGTTCACTGAGCCTGCCCCTCACCAGGGATTCATGGCTACCAAACCCCCCGACAGCCATGTAGCCACTCCCCCGTCCGTTTCTGGTTCCCCTGATTACCAGATCCTTATGATGCGCTCCGATCCCTCCCCTTCCGTCGCTCCTGCTGACAACCAAATGATTGTTTTCGACGCCACCCAATCGGACCATCCCCCTCTTCCTCCTTTCGTTGCTTTCCAACTCCCTGTCAAAATCCGGAATGCCACGGTATCCCGGTGTATAATTGATGAGGGGGCATCCACCTGTGTGATGTCCGCTTCGGTTTGGAAGCAACTCGGATTCCCTGAGCTGGCCCCTTCCACGATCACCCTTCGAGCGTGGGATGGTCATGCCTCCCAGCCTATTGGCATGTTCCATAACTGTCCCATCACTCTCGCCGGTAAGACCGTTTGCGTTGATGTCGAATTCATTGACGCCCCTTTAGACTACAACATTCTATTGGGGCGAAGCTACACCTATGCCATGTCTGCTGTCCCCTCCGCGGTCTTCCGCAAGATGTCTTTTCCACATAATGGGAAGATAGTCACCATTGACCAGCTATCTTATCATGAGCCGTCGTCTCCGACCCCCTCCGAGACGACCATCTCTTCCGTAGCCAACAAGCAAACCGTCGATTCCTTGACCAGTGTCTCCCCCGGCGTCTATAAAGATTCTACCCTGCTTGGTACTTTTCCTCGCCTTCCCCCCCCTCCTGTTACCGATCCCAGCTTGTCGAATGTTTGCATGATGCAATCGTCTCAGGCCACCCGTAAGCGGCCTGCCTCGGCTAGTCCGCAACCTCCTCCCCGCCCTCCGCGACCCGCGTCTAGCCATTCATCTCAGCCAGCTGGACCTTCTCCTTCTGGCCCTCCCCCCACAGCTGGTATCCCCGAACCTCTTCATCCTCCCGTCTCGGTTCCCCCTGGCCTTGCCCATCTCGGAGCCGTACCTCCTGGTCATTACCCTGCTGGACAGATCCCCTTCTTGGCTCCCCCTCCTGGAGTATCTTATGTCCCCGTCATGGCCACCCTCTCTCTCCCTAACTTGACCTTGGGCATTCCGGTCTGGTACCTTGACCCCCCAGCCGCCACCCCCCCCTGGGCACCCCAAACCTTATATGGCTTTGACACCGGTTCAACCGATCCCCCTCGCTTCCTCCATAGCCACTGTGCCCCCAGCACCTCCACAGGACCCTTCTCCTGTTGTGCCGGCCCCCGAGAAGACAGGCAAAGCCCAAAGGGGGGCAACCCATCACGATCCGGCCCCCCCGACATCCCTTACCCCCCCACGACCACCAAAGCCCGCCATTCGATGCGCTTTGTGTGATGTCGTCGGTCATGCCACTCACATGTGTCCTGAATTGCCCCACCTCAAGCTTCTGGTCAACGAGACATTCCCCGACTCTGATCTCCCCGAAGTCCATGTCACTATCCCTGACTCCCTCCCAAAACTCAAACACTTGCGCACAAACCACCCTTGTGCCTTGTGCGATTTTCACGGCCATTACACCCACCTCTGTCCCCGCCTTGACGAGTACCGTTCCTCCCTGGACTTGTACCGCCAATTCAAGGCCGCTTCGATCGGACCAAAGGACATTCACATTCCGCCTCCCGCTGTTAAGCCAACGGAGCCCTCAGTCACCATTTTGTACCTGTCATCATCCTTGAGACCTAATTCACCAGCCACCCAACCTACCGATCCCCTCAGCTCCTCATCCGACCTTGGATCTGTTGATATCGCCCATATGAGCCCTTCTCATCATGATGAACCGTCCCCCACCACTACTCCCTCGGGTATCCCATCTGCCTCCAATCTTCCCATCTTCCAATCTGATGAAGACATCATGGAAGCCATGACCAACCCCGACTTTCCCTGGGATGATATGCACCATCGCGCATATTTCCTCCCACACCAATCCCACGACCAATACGCTGAGGAAACCAAAGACTTCATCCCCCATGCAGTTGATTGGTTTAAAAACCCCATTCCTGCACCCGATGCTTTCGAAGAAGGAAACATGGCCAATATCTCGTCTACCATCAAAGTTAACATTTCGGCCACACCAGGAATCGAAGAATACATCACATTGGGTGCCCAATGCACCCCGGAAGAAATTGAAACTTACACCAAGCTTTTCAAAGAATTCTGCGATATCTTCGCCTGGTCCTATTCTGAAATGCCCGGACTCGATCCTGCCATTGTCGAGCATCATATCGACACCTGGCCGGACGCCAAACCAGTCCGTCAAAAGATGAGACCCATTCATCCTTCCCGACGTGACGCTATTAAAGCCGAAATCGACAAGCTCAAGCAGGCTGGTTTCATTTACCCCATCGAATACACCACTTGGGTTTCTAACCCCGTTCCTGTTCTCAAGAAACAAGGCACCATTCGTGTCTGCACGGACTTTCGCGACCCGAACAAAGCTTGTCCCAAAGACAACTTCCCCACACCGTTCATCGACCAAATCATTGACGAGTGTGCGGGGCATGAGATCCTATCCTTCATGGATGGTTTTTCCGGATACAACCAAATTGCTATCCGTCCTGCTGACCAACTAAAAACCGCGTTCATTAGTCCGTGGGGAACTTTCACTTACCGGGTCATGCCTTTCGGCCTAAAAAACGCCGGCGCCACCTTTCAACGGGCCATGTCTTATTGCTTCCACGACTTAGCTCATATTATCCTTGCCTACTTAGACGACCTCACGACACGTTCTAAGCATCGGGCGCAACACATACACGATTTGCGCACCATTTTTCTCCGATGTCGCAAGTATAATATCCGACTTAACCCGTTGAAATGCGTCTTTTGCGTTCCTGCCGGCCGCCTCCTAGGCTTCATCGTGTCTAAGGACGGTATCACTCTTGACCCTTTGAAAGCTCAAGCCATTCTTGAACTCCCCATCCCGCGTACCCTCCGCCAGCTCCAAAGCCTCCAAGGCAAAGCTAATTTCCTTCGTCGGTTCGTCCCTGACTACGCCACCACTGCGCACGGGTTCCTTAGACTCCTACGCTCCCATATCCCCTTTGTTTGGGATACCCATGCTCACGAGTCTTTCGATGCCCTCAAACAAGCTCTCACATCCGCTCCCTTAATTCGCCCTCCTGACTTTAATCGGGACTTCATCCTATATATCTCCGCTTCCACCTATTCGGTCGCTGGAGTCCTTATCCAAGAGGATGACCATGGCATCGAGCATGTGATCTACTATGTCAGTAAGAACCTTGTGGGACCCCCCGTCTCATATTCCTATGACGAGAAATTAGCGCTGGCTATCGTGTTCTCAGTCCAAAAACTTCGTCATTATATCCTCCTGCGCTCCACCAAGGTTGTGACAAATTCCAACCCCATGGCCTTCCTACTGAGTCGTCGTATACTTACTGGGAAGTACGCCCGTTGGGTCGTTATCCTTCAGGAATTCGACCTTGAATTTGTCACCCCAAAAAGTACGAAAGGCTTAGCCCTCGCTGAGCTTATTTTTGAATTACCTACCGGATCGCAAGACCCTCCCGTTAATGACGATTTCCCTGATGAACACCTGTTTGCCATTACTTCCGATGACCCGTGGTATGGAGATATTCTTACTTATTTGCGAACCCAAAATTTCACCCTCCACCTTGACCGTGAGGCTCGTCGACGTATCCGACACCAAGCCCCCCGATACCTTCTTATTGGTGACGACCTCTATCGTCGCGGGGTTGATACGGTCCTTCGCCGTTGCCTCACACACGCTGAAGCTGAGCAGGTCCTTAATTCCTGCCATAGCGGCGCTTGTGGTGGCCACCTCTCCGGTCTTGCTACTGCCCAAAAAATAATGCGCGCCGGGTATTTTTGGCCTTCCCTCTTCAGTGATTGCATTGAGGCAGTCAAACACTGTCCCAACTGCCAACATTTCGCCCCAAAGGCGAGAGCTCCACCAGCCCCCCTCCATCCGGTCGTTTCCACTGGTCCCTTTTGTAAATGGGCCATCGACTTTATGGAGTGTCGCCCGCCATCCTCTAGTAGCCACAAGTATATCATCGTGGCGGTCGACTATTTCACCAAATGGGCCGAGGCCATGCCAACGTTCAACAACACGGCAGCTACCGCGGCCCTCTTTTTCTTTAACCATGTTAGAGCTCGATTCGGGGTTCCCAAACAACTGGTCTCTGACCATGGCAAACATTTTGAAGATGAGATATGGCGTGAGCTATCCTCACTGTTGGGTTTTGAGCACCAATATTCCTCCTCCTATTACCCCCAAGGTAATGGCCAAGTTGAAGCAGTCAACAAAACCCTCAAGACTATGCTTCAACGAATGGTGAATAAGCACAAAACCAACTGGAATCTCATGCTTTTTCCTGCCTTATGGGCCTATCGAACCTCTGTTAAAACCGCCACCGGGTTCACTCCATTCCACCTCGTTTTTGGAGAGGAGGCAGTTTTACCGATCGAGTGTGAAATTCCTTCTCTACAACTAGCCGTTGAACTTCTCCCTGACACCCAACCACTAGAACAACGACTTATCATGCTTGAGCGTGCCTCCGAAGACCGCCGTATTGCCTTACAAACCATGGAAGCGGCCAAAAAACGCACCAAAGCTCAGTATGACTGAAAAGTCCAGCCTCGCACTTTTCACGAAGGCGACCTTGTTCTAGTCTATGACCAGGCCCATGATGTCCTGGGTCATGGGAAGTTTGACTCATTATGGCTAGGCCCTTACATCATCAGTAAGGATCTCGGAAAGGGGGCATACCTCTTAGAGGATTTCGAAGGCCATCCCCTTCCTAACCCTCGCAATGCACTCTATCTTAAGAAATATTACCCTTAGCATTTCCCCTCGGAAATGCATGTTTTATTTTTCTTTTAGATAGCCAGCATCTGTTGTTTCATTTTTTCTACTGCACCAGGACCCATCTTCGTCCAACATGCAGTTACCTCACCTCCATTCAAAATCGAATTTCCTCACCTACAACACCTGTACTGGGGGCACCATACTGCCCCCTTACTCGTCCATGTTCGTGTCGATTTTCGTCATGAGTGCCCACTTTGTACTCATGTTTCTATGACCCCCCATTGGGGCCTTTACTGTGTGGCAGCATTATCTAGTCGCCCTTGCTTAGAGCATCCAAGTTGAGTCATCATTGCATTCATGGAGTCTACCCTGCATACTTTTACAACCTACTATAGCCCTCCATTATTTTTTGCTTGGTTCCTCTCTTGTGTCGCATCTCATGACCTTCAGCCCCACTGTCCCCTGTCCCTTTCGATATTGTGTCAGTCGCTGCCATGTCATTCATGCCCTTTATGCTCTAACAAGGGAAGTCGTCCATTCGCCACTCCATCCTTTCCATTTCCACTATCATCATTAGTGTCAGTCTGTCCGTCGCTCTATTGTTCTTCTCTCGTGCCTTAGTTGAGGATCTCTCATTGCCTCACCTACGGCGGACCTCCTTCTGTCGACATCAGCACATTTATTCCAGAAGCAAGGTCTAGAGGGCGGTGTACCTTGGTTCCAGCTTCCACTCTTGTTCGGTGCCTCGGATCAGGCAAGGGGATCTCTCCCTTCCCTTTGACTTGATTGCTTCTCCGGCTCTTTTCAGCATGATCGAGATTCGTATACTGGACAGTCCAGTGACCCAGCAGCAGCTCTTGATGATTCCCGGGCGTGTGTGAGATGTCTCAACCCTCATGAGGGGGTGGCCCTGCAGGTAGCCCCCCACATGCCCGGATGACCTCTTCATTGTAGCCTTTGATGCCGCTCCAGATTTTGATGATGTTGGCCTTAGCCACTTGCAGCACCTCTATGATTTGCATGTACCAGTCAGATTTTGTGAGCCCTTCCCCATTTACAGGGGGCATTTTGGGTTGTATTTATCTCATGTACTCAGATGATATTGTACTAGTCCTGGCTGTTATCCCAGGCACAGCATGTATGTGAGACTATTCATTGTATTTTATCTGGCTCTTGATTATGCCAGCTGTATTCTATGGTTCGGTCCCTTGTTCACTGGACACACTATTCTTTTGTACTTTGTCACGGCGGGCATAGGTATGCCTCCCCCGCCGCCTTCAGCACAGGTACCCTCTCATAAACAGAGACTTGTTGCACCTGCGAGTCTCGTCTCCTTAGGGTCTAGTCCTTCAGCACACTATCTACCTCACACTTCTCTCTCTGACATCCCCTTTCGTTGTCTAGTGATTGTATTCTTACAACGTACTTCGGTCATACGATTTGCTCCTGACACTCGCACGCTGGGGGGCAATCTGTTACACCATTTTTTGGTCATCTAACCTTTTATCATTAGATGGACCCAAGTACACCATGTAAGACCAGTTTTACCCCAAGTAAAACTTCTTTCACTATGTTAATTAAAGAAACCCCAAAAGGAATAATTAATTAAACCATAATTTAATTATTATTCCCAGTCATGTTTAACCCAAAAACAAAGAAATTAATGAGATATACCCATAGTTATCTTATTATTTTCTAGGAATAATTATTTAAATAATATTCCTTGTTAAATATGACCAAATCAATCACTATTAATCAAATAAATCATTATTTATTTGATTATATCCCAACCACTTCCTTAAAAGGATAAATAAATCATTTATTTATTTATTCCTCACTAATCAAGAGATTTGACCCAAGTCAAAGTCCCTTTCCCTCCAACAAATAATAATAAAATATTCCATAGAGGTGGATCTAGATTTGATTAACATTATTTTAATCATGCACCAAGATCTAGAATGACCCAATATTTTGTTATAAATAGGAGGGTTTTCCCCTTCATTCTTCACCTTTTTTTGCATATTAGATCACTCTGGATCTATACACTTGGTCTCATTTCTGCCATTTTGCTCCCATTGAGCTCTACCTTCTACATTGGGTTTTTCTACATCTACAAGAGAGAGGAAGCTTAGATCTGAAGTGCCGAGGACTACAAAGAACCCATCCCATTGAGGAGATCTGGATACACCTTCTTGTTTCCTCCCAGGTGCCCTGTAATATAAAAATTCATTCAAAAAAATCGTGTTCTTGTCTTGTCTGTTGGATGCATGGAGCAAACTCTTTACTTTACTGCTTAATATCTTTCCATTTATAGATCTGTTTGTTGCAACACTTTAACTACTAATTGTACCATAAATTATCACCATTCCATTAGGTCATGGATTCATTGATGGTAGTAGTCTTTCATCAGTTTTCCCTCATGTGAAACTTGTTGATTCCCCTCTCTATTTTCTTCAGTTATGATTCACTTTCACTCCACAATTCATGTCATTAGGTCATAGGGTTGGTCTCATTAGGTTCTAGGGTCTCATCATGGTCAAATTAATGAGTCAAATGTCAATAAATATCAGCAAGGTCATGAGGAGGTCAAATAAACTCAAATGCACAGTATCTCAAAAAATCAAAAGTCGTTCTATTAAGCTTGATGTAATTTTCACCTCAAAACATGTTTTGAGGTGAAAAGCATGGTACTTTTCTTTTATTATTATTCCTTATGTAATTTTATGTCTTCATATGTAACAAGTTGAACTTCAGAAGCTGTTATCTCCACAGAGCCACCACCCTGCTTCTCAAAGGTGTTTTCCACAGTATTCTCAGTGTAAAATCATGTTTTGAGTATGTCCATCAGAAAGAGCCCATAAAGATCTTTCCAACGATATATTATACTCCCCAAACTGACTCCTGTATTGAAAGATATGGCTAAGTGAACAAAAGTCCCTAAAGGCCTAACCTTGCCCCTTTTCTTATTTGTCCCTTGGACTTTATAACTTCCACCTTTCCATATAATTTTAGATTTTTTCCCTTTTCCCATCCGATCGCAACCCTTTTCTTCCGATCTGATCACATCATCGCAATCACACAGTCTTGATTGACCCAATTCCAATTGAAACTTCCGATGCAATTAAACCCTCCCAACCATATCCTGACTGTTGATCTTCCCAATGATCCGATGGCCCACATCAGATCGTAATCGCTTGATCGCATCGCAAATTCGTAGCAAATTTTGTCCCCGCCCCTTTGATTCTCTCCAATGCAATTTCTCCTACTGATTGCATCTCCACCGTCTATCCGCCCTTTCGATCAGACGGCTCACAAGTCATTGCACCATCGCAATCGGCATTTTCCGTAGCATTTCTCCCACTCCACTTCCTCGTCGATTTGCGATTGCAATTGTCCTGGGTCCCACCATAAACCCTTCTATATTTTCCCAAACAAAAGGTCTATTTCCTTGGTTAAATGAGATAAATCAATTTCAAAAGGTTTCTTAAGTATTTTCATCACAAAATCACTTTATCGCATGTTTTAAAACCGCCACGCTCTTTCCCGCCGATGCGATGAATCGCATATCGCAATCGGCAGTTCCCATAAGTACTTTTCCTCCACTCCACTTCTCGTCCCGGTTTTTCGATTTCGATGTCCCCATAAGACCTATTTCCTTCTATACACTATCACATCGCATCTTTCCATTCGCATTCCCTACGCTATGTGATACACCCCTTCCCCTCTTCCAATTGCGATTTGTGATTGCGATCTGCAATCGTAGTTTGGGCCCACCATCTTTCCATTGCTCTTTTTCACTCAAAAGGGGATTTTTCTTTGGAAAATTTCATTTTTATTGGTTCCAAAGGGCATTTCTCGACAAAAGGGAATTTTCAACAAAGAAAAAGAAACAGTCAAGTCCGAGGACTAAATACAAAAAAGATACATCTACAGCAAGCGATGAGAAGGGGATCTGTTCTTCAGACTTCCTACTTTCATTCATTGGGTGTAACAGCAAATCCTCAAGATGGTCAAAAAAAAAAATTGCCCCTTCTTTTCAGGGGCAGATTGTTGATATTTTTCCTATATTCAGATTTTAGTTTCTGGGCTGTTGAAACAACCCCTCTTTCTGTGGATATACTCCCCTCAAATTGAGTCTATTTAATGTAATTTCTAAGTCATTTGTAAAAAAAAAAATAGTGGAATAAGTTGGAAATCACTGAGGACGCTCTGCGCTCCATTTGTAACAGTTTGGTAGGGAATTAATAAAGAAATGTAGCATTGATTTGTGGTATCCCTGTGGTATGGATTTTAGCACTGTTCTTTCCTTTATGTTCATATGTTAGTTTTTATGTTTACCATTCATTCATTCATATTTCTGGTTGAATGCTTTCAAGACAGATAGGTAGAATCCATTATATAATGCTGTGCCTTGGGAAATCATTCAATACTCTATGTTTTTTGTTATTTGTAAAGGAACCATCTCCTATGCCCTTTTCAGCTTCTCACTAGTCTTAAACATTCCATCATCATTTAAACTAAATTGTTAAAATCCCTACCTATCTTGCCCCATAGAATACCCTGCATCTCTAATTTAATTCCCCAGATTCAAATTTCCCAACCCCATCTGTTCCATATAACCCTGAAAATTTATAAAAACATCCCGAGTATTATTATACCTAGCCTAAAATCAGTTTGTAGTTATACTTCATTTAATATTTTTCATGGAGAGAGCCCTCTCCTGACCTTGTAGGGCTAGCTACAAGGTTGAGCATGATTTCAGGTTACCCTGATTTGCCTTCTTTCAGCCTAAGGTTCAAATTAGGTGCTAACATACCCCTTCTGGCCTCATATATTATGGGGCATCTGTTACAACATCATTTATCACCTCTATATACTTTATCACTTATGCATTGGCCTTAGGTAGCCCTTCCATTCATACTTGGTCACATTTCTCAAAAAATAATACTTTAAAATCCATACGCGACTCTGCCCTGTTTTTTCCGTGTGCACACGCGGTTCCATCCATAACTGACCCACGTATTCTATTTAAAATATTAAAAAAAAATTATAATTTCCATATTATTGATGCATGGTTTACGATTTTTTCCTATAACTTAACTACCATGTGTCGTGGCTTAACTGTTCCCCAACTGAAAAAACTAATTTGAGGAAGTATAAATACACCTCAAGGGAATGGCCTAAGGGAGGAGAGAGAGAATATTATTGAGATTATAGCCTATTATAGCCCTGATCAAGTCTGATATTTCCCCTGTGCCTCCTGCACTTCGCAGGTCCAGGAAACCCTTGTTTCCTTGTGATGATCACCCTCATTCTATGTGACATCCTTTGTGCACCATTTATGGAAGAAGCTTTGTAGGCCAGGGCTGGACGAATCCGGATGATGGTTTTGCTCAAGGCTGTGGCAAATCTCAGGTGATTTCTCCATTGTTTTATGTACATGTTATCAATAAAATAAGTACCATCTTGTTCCTGATGTTCATGTGTTATGTGTCTCTTATACATGCTTAGTAATCTTGAATACTTTATTTTATGTTATCTTTATGAGATTATTTATGCTAATATGCTGACATCTAGGACATATATGTTGTAAAACTAGTTTGTGTTCTTTTTCTTGACTGATTTTCAAGTTCTGGAGCATGAGGAGTAGAAAAGGGTTTGCACCATATAGGATCGACCTCAAATGAAGGATAAACAGGTAAGGTCCACAATCCTCATATTATAGTTTAAAGAATAAAAGTTAGTAATTAGAGTCCTTCTTGTGATGACATGCCATCCACTCTATTAGGTCCCTCAACCCAAGGCCTTAGGGTATATTTTCCCATAATATCTTCTAAGTTGTAGGTATCCCTTACATATTTTCAATCTTAGCTAAAGATTGAAAGATTTCACCTCTGGAAAAGGACACCAGAATCAAGTCATTAGAAGATCTGGTCATAGATATGGGTTATAATCCAGAGAATGTAAAATAATATGAAGAGTTGATCAAGAAGAAAAAATATAATATTGCAGCACTTAGAAAGTAGTTAATGATGTCATCAACGAAGGACCCACAGAAAAAATAAATAGGAGATTCAAATAGCCAAAAGGAAGACATGCTCAAGTTGATCATAGAACAGAACGCACAAATCATAAATATGGAGATAGAGATGGATAAATTAATCAAAGAAAAGGAAAAAAGTACAAAAGTGGCCATCGTTATTTTGGATGTAGTGCCCCTCACATCAGTACCAAATACAGGTACTTCTACATCAAAATCACCTCCAGAAGATCCCATTTATGCTACAGGAAAACTTACAAAAGAAATGGAAGATATGTCAATTGAAAATGAAGAAATCAAGAAGCTTCAGGAACAGATTAAGGCCTTTCAGGAGCATAAGAAGAGAAGTGGAGCCTCACACATGGCTGAGGCACAAAGATCCCAAATATTAATGGAAAGGATACAAAAATTGGGAAAATAGACATGCATGGGCCAAACCTTGGCCCAAGAAAAAGAGAACATTGGAAAAACATCCTTAACTCAATGAATGAAATTTGGACTTCTATACAAATCAATTTTGAACAGAAGGATTTGATACATAAAGCTAAAGCATCCATTGAAGATATCAAAGAAAATATGGATTATAAGCCCACATAAGCCACCAATATTATCAGATTTATGAATTCAAATAATAAATATGATATTGAGGAAATGGGATTTGAAGACAGAACTAAAACAATACTTAAGGTCAAGAAGGTTTTGACTAAAAATAACCTTGTCCTACAGTTGGAAGAAAAATATCAGGAGCTGGAAATTGGTGTTCATAGGTTTTTTAGCAGGTTTGAAGTGTTGAAAAACAAAGGGATTTCCCATTTTATTTATGATAAATGATAAATTGATCACTCAGGAGGACTACAACAAGGAATTGAAGGATATGGCCAAGGAAAGCTCCAAGTTTGCAGGTATAACAGACATCATAACATGAAAATCCTTTCTTGAGGCACTGGAGAATGATTTAACCATACAACATGAGGTAGATAATATTTTTGTCATCAAGCCTACTTTTCCAAGCACAATGAAGTAGATTAGGTCTACAAGAGGGTGACTAAGTTTTCTATTCAAAATGAAGAAAGGTGGGATAAGTTATGTGATTTATTAGATTAAGTGATTAAATATATCTTCAATAAAAGCATCAATAGCGCAACAAGGATCAAAGTGACAGATTAGCAACAACTTCCTTCAAATGAGGGCCAGATTTTGAACATTTCTAACTTTCCCTATTTTTTTGTAATAAGAGATACAATTTTTTTTATATTTTCCTAAAATATATCATGGTCAGTTATGACAAGACCTTTTGTAAATAATTGTATAAATAATTCAGCTGTCGAAGTATTCAGCGTTGATTTTTGCATTCCAGAAGCTATTTTACTTTTCCATTTGCTGGGTTGATCAATAATAAAAGGACTATTTCACAGGATTCATGTGTTGGACTATTTGGTGAAGTGAAATTCCCTCGTGGTCTATGTGTTTATTTCTTTTTCTCCATACTTATGTGTTATTAAATATGAATTATTTTACAAAAACTTGATGAAAAGAAACCCTGGAAATTACAGAGTGATAATAGAACCTATTCCATGCATTGATCGTCATGAGAGATGTCATGACTAATATGTTATGTTAGTAAAGCAAGTCATAGGATGGATTTTGTGTAAAGACTCTTCCTATGCAAGGAAGCATTTCCAAGGGATGGATTTCTTGAGGGACTAAGGAAGTAGATAAGGGGATTCCTGAACTTGGAAGGTGTTTGACTACAAGGACGATAAAACCAAAGAAAAATTGTTTTAAAAATATCACGTGCATACTTTGTGAGATCAAGAATACATTGGGTAAGCTTTAGGAACAAATGAGATGAATTTGTTCTTGTGAAAATATTGAAGACAATGGACAACATGGATCGATAGAATAATCCATGAAATAGAAAATGTGTTGGTGAAATTATCAGCAGTACAAAAATCAGTCAATAATTTTGTTCTCTATTATAGAACACCAAGGATGGTATTCCTTTAAGGGGTTTTTGTTTGTGACATACCCTTTATCTACCCATATTTATTGTAATGATGGTTGTGATTGTAATGATTTCGTGGAAGGACCATGATTGGTTGGACCTCTAATTAAATTATTATTATTATTAATAATAATAAATTAACACAACTAAAGGTTGGATATCCTTACAGATCATTGGCCGAAGGGGTAAATTTCTTGCTCACTTATCTTTACCTAAATCCTCTTTAATGCATGAAGCTTACTTTCCCATTTTTCTTGCTTGAAAATACATGACCCATACCAATATATTAGCTGTTGATATTTCTTGAATACTCAGTGGTTCAGTTATGTAATATGTGTTATGAAATGTGACTGGGTCAGAATAAAAGCTAGTAGAGCTCATTAACGAGTGTTACAAAAGTGAAGGAGTAGAACAAAGTCATCACCTAAAGAGGAAGGAGGTGGTGTAATAGACAGAACCACCTCTTGATAGGTGAAGAGTCATTATTAAATAGGAGGGTACTTAAAGGGGAAGGTTATTCCTCTCTCTCTCTCTCTCTCTCTCTCTCTCTCTCTCAAACCATCAAATGAACCATTGAGCTAAGTCATGCTATGATATCCAAGATATAACAAGAAGAAGAGAGAAAAAGGGGCATAAGACACTAATATTTGGATTAGTTAGCCTAGGTTGGGTTGTATTTCCTTGTATTCTAAAAATTTTCCATTCATATGATGGCATACTCTCTGTGACTCTACTGATAATCCATGTAGTTGTGTTTATAACCACTGAGTTCTTTATCTAAGCTTGTGTGGTCTGTGTGGACTTCAGTGAGTGAATGGGACACTGGGTGTTGGTTATTGAGATTGTGAAGAATTGGAATAGTGGATTCCATCTCCTAAGATCATGTTCAACCCTTTGGTGTGAACCCTTTCCTAGTGCAACCATTTCCCTCACACCCTGGATCTGACTCAGGGGTAGTCTGTAGCAAGAAAGGTTACAGTGTAGATGACCTATGGTTCGGTGGAGAATGGAAGTCCCTCCTTTAGTTTCCAACCAATTCAGACTATTCAAATAATTATTCTTGGATTATACATTTTAGACTACATGCTAGGGAATTCCATATTGGGTTTATGACTTATGATTAATAATGTGTCACATATGTATGAACACCTAGTTTATTATCAAAAATATGTATGGTCAGCTAACTTTCATATCCATGGTGATTATGATTTTTTTCGATTATGTGGTTTCATATTTCTTAGTCATGTGCAAGTTGTCTGGCATGTTCCTGGTTGGTGATTTGAAAATCACGCAAGTACTCTACTATGGTTTCACTAGTTTAAAACCTTATTACACACTTATAAATTTGGGAAGCTCACTTTCATAATTATGATGATGTGTTATCTTATTAGAAGTTCAATGCATGTCTTGTGTAAATATAATAACTCAACCTCTGGAAGGGTTGTTGAGATATATATTCTCTCATAGGGATTCATGTGATTTATATATCTTCATGGTCATGATAAAGTAATGGATCTAGGTGGTTGCTTATATTCTCATTATTTATAGAGTTATATTATTATGCATGGTTACTTAATATGAGTTGTTGGCACAATGTGGGGAGGTTGAGGCCAAGCTTCAAAGCTGATCTGAAGTAGAGCCGCAAGCACAGTGAGTCCTCATAGTGGCTAAGGACCCCAGAACCACGAGAAGAGCCTGCTAAGGCCATGAACAAAATATTTTCTAAGAAAAATAGATTTGGTTCATCTTCAATTGATTGCATAATGCCTTCAGATATCATTCGTTCGGTCACAGTTGCGCCAGAGCAGTCGATAACAGTCTCCTAGATTCAGATCTAGGACATTTGAGATGAGAATACTTGGTGATATATCAGATCCTAGTTTTAGTATTATAGATCTGTTGGTTTGAAAATAATATCTGTTTGTTCCGGATGCATATGTATCTTCAGTCTTCATTCAGTATCAGTTGTTTTCATTAGTTTGCTAGAGCCAGTGTCAGTGCATTTTAGTTATCAGATTTAGTTTCCTTCATGAAGAAGTATGGGTATGGTTTTAGTGCTTGTATGTTATTTTTTTTTCTACATCATAAAGATATTTCCTCATGGATAATTGTACTCTTGTTTCTGAATCATTCATTGAATATCTAAGACAAATAATTTCCAAGGTTTTTCCCCATAATGGGTTTTTCCCTGGTCTCAGACCAATCCTAGTGTCTTCATACTTCTCTTCCTTTGATATTTTACTTTTAGTTGCTTAGATGATGATGATGATAGTATTTTTATTTCATCATAGTTTATATAAATTATGATGTTTAATGATTTAGATCCATATGATGGAGAACTTATTTTGGGTGAAATTAACATGTTAATGAAAAAATATAACTATCAAGGTAAATAACAATGTTGCACTATGAAAAACTAACACAGGTAGTCTCTCTATGCACTAAAAAGATGCATCACAAATTCACACATGCAATAAAACACTATATGTGACACTAAACAATAAAACTTGCAGCCTTTGGAAGCTACAATCACTCTCGATCAAAGATAGATCGAATTGATTCTTCCTTCAACAAATTATAATCAGTATTTTGACAAAAAAAGAATAAATAAAAAACCTCTATGCTACGCATTTTTCAACACACCCCCTTACCACCCCTAGACCACACTAAAGTAGAAAGGGGTTTTTACTATGCAGATCCAACTTCCAAGTTTTAGTGATGGAAATGGGGTCTAAAAAATTAGAACATTTTCTAGCTTCCAAAACGTAAATTGGATACCTCCATTCTGTCCATATCATCAATACCTTTCCGTTGATATAAATCTTGTCTCAGTCAGGCACTCAAGTAAAAATTTATGGCTTCACAAATTTACATTAAAAAACCCTGCCACCTCATCTTATTCTGCCATGTGGCACCCACATGGAATGCTACCCTAATTCCAGATCATAATAGGGGGACTTAATGCTTTAGAGGCATGACACCTGACCTATGCATTTTAATTTCCACAAGTTCCCCATAACTAACGTGAATATAATATATAATATGTATTGTGGTCCACCATCCCCCTTTGCATAACACTCTCTCTCTCTCTCTCTCTCTCTCTCTCTCTCTATATATATATATATATATATATATATATATATATATATATATATATATAAGCGTCGACCCCTTCGCAAGCCCCTCCCTTTTATCCAATAGTAGTGGTGGCTCTATAATTTCAATAGCTATGATGAAAATTTGCCCCCCCTTCGTTGACGTCACAAGGGGGTCCACTATTTTGGTTCTGAAACATGGTTCCATTTTCCCTGACTAATGACCATGATATGCCCTATCCCTCCAATGGATGGGATTTAAACGCAGACCCCCTGATCCCCTTTTGACCTGGAAAAGGAGGTGGGGGGCTCAGTTATTAGATCCCTGCAATTCATTCAAAATCCAATATCCACCCTTTATTTTTTAGGGGCCCATACACTCTATTTACACCTCTTCTCTTAGCCTTGGTCACAACGCCAAGCCATATGGCTCAACAGTGGGTCAAGCCCTCAGGGCTAAGGCCTCCATCCCCCGCACCATATTTACGTTTAACATATGTACACATTATTTAGAAACTTGTTTAGCCCTTCCCTTAGATTTCTTCTAGTTCACATGCCCATCCATGTGACCAAGGGCTAACCATGAGCTTCATATTATTATATATAGACCTGTGGGTCATTTCATAAGCTAATTCCTCCTATTGAGCCAAACACAATATTTCATGCTCTTTTGAAATCGACTCCAACACTAGATACATACAACAATGCACCTAAAAATGCATACATTCCTCCATAGGAAATCAATCTCATTCCCATGCTCAGGTCAAAATGGGAATGTAAACCATTCTGAGGATTCATTGAAAATTGCAGAACAATGAATTGCTCTTCTTCACATGCCTAAAGGAATTGAACAATAGTTACACATTTACACAAAATTGAAATATACACACCTATATGTATGTAACTCATGAATTGAGCATAGACCATTATACAGATAGTAATTTCAGGGTTAAAAAAAGGTCATTAAAAATCCTCATTCATGCAGGAAAAAAAGTTCCTCAACAATTTCCTTAACATCATAACAACTGCTAGAAATTTACCGAGAGAAATAATAAATTTACCGAGAGAAATAAACATAAAATGCCAGCAACAAATAATTAACATAAACATATATGTTTATCCGAGAAAACCCCAAATCTAGGGCAAAACCCAACCAATTAAATGTCATTAACTATTGGCCAAAACCCTGGCCAATCAGGCCAAGTGAGCCTTCACCACTCACCTCCAGGCCTACATTACAATGAAGTCTTCACAGCCTTTTATAGGCTCCATAACATGCAATACCATGGGCTGAATACCATGGGTACACAATACCATGTTCCCCAAAACCACTACTATATACCCTGGTCAACATTGACTCTATCTCAAGTCATGTTTACCTAACAATTCCCCCCTTAAACTTGACTTGGGGTTTATTGACTAAATCCAGCCAAAATTGCTAAGTGAGACAACCCCGCTCACTCTAGCTCTTCCCCCCTCAAATTTTTACCCAGGTAATTGTTAACTTGACATCCCGCCTATCACCTAGATCTAACCCAGACTTTACCAGTGATTACCCAGGGGTACGCATGCCATACCAGGTCTTACAGCAGTATGCCCATTTACATGTAATAAAATTAACTCCATTATAATAATAATTTATTTTTATTTATTTTTTTATTTTTTTATTTTATTTTTATTTTTCATTGTTACTGTCTTTTCACATATGAAATCAATGTCCATATAAAAAGAACCCATCTACCAGATTACATGGGTCACCAGCCTCTGTAACCTCCAGTCCTCTAGAAGTTCTCTTCAGATACATGGTTCATTAAATCAATCCACGTGCACATATCCTCTCTAATTTTAACATTCTTCAAATCATTTGATTGACACATTTTTCAAACACTTTGCATGTAACTAATCCCCATAGTTTCTTACTCTATGGATTTATAGACCAAGACCTCTCTAAACCAAGAATATAATTCCATAGGTTGTATTCCTCCTACGAAAATAGCACCATGAGGCCAGCATGATCTCAACAGCGCCAACATGATTACAAGAGCAATGATCTTCCAATCTGTGGTGCTCCACATTCGCATTCATCGCCTCCGGCGGCATAACCCCTTTGATCACCATAGAAACCCCAAAATTTATATACCTGTGTGAAAATAATGTAAGAAGAATTCACGAGGCTCTTATGCATGCTCCTCATGGATTCCATGGCATGATCCCTGTGAAGCCAGATATTCACATTCTCGCACCACAGTGCTAGTATATGGTTCCTTACGACTATGTAATTGGCCTACTCGATTCCCCCAATGGATGAAAAGAAGTCAGATAAGGAACGACATGCTCTCTGTCGATATAGGTTCAGCTCTCCACCAAAAGCGTCATGACATTCGCCATGTCTGGAAGCTCAAAAGACTGGTACCCTAGGTAACTCCTTTGGCCGTGGTAGGCTTTCTCAAGTCCCAGGTGGTTCTATCAGTCACCATAGAATGATATTTACCACCTCTTTTCTTCCATCTCCAGGTTGCTTTACTGTCCAACCAAGAAACCATCTTTGCCCTGCGGTCAGAGGCCTGCACTCATTCGTTACCATAAAGATAACGCAAAGCATCCAGGCCGATGTAATAGGGCATGCAGAAATAATCTGCCAGGACGAACTAGGCATTGGTAATTCTTCATCCGGCTATGAAAACAATCTCTAGCACGTCGCGAAGAGGGGCCAGCTTCAGCTTCACATCGAAATCCATAATATTTTGTGAGGGCTCACTAAAATTCCTACCGACATAGTGTGACCTAATCAAACCCTGCTGGAATGGCACCTTACTTTTCCCAGCATACCCAAGGGCGGCCACCATGCCAGAGTCTGGCACAGCAATCAGGCCAATAAAACCCTTGGCAACAGAAGCATCCCTCTGAAGCCAAATATTGCTCTAATACCATTTGCTAGAAATTTACCAAAGAAATAATAAATATACCGAGATAAATAAACATAAAATGCCAGCAAAAAAGCACTAACATAAACATATATGTTTATCCGGGAAAACCCCAAACCCGGGGAAAAACCCAACCAATGAAATTTCATTAACTATTGGCCAAAACCCTGGCCAATTAGGCCAAGTGAGCATTCACCGCTCACCTCTAGGCCTACATTACAATGAAGTCTTCCCAGCCTTTTATAGGCTCCATTACATGCAATACCATGGGATGAATACCATGGATGCACAATACCATGTGCCCCAAAACCACTACTATATACCCTGGTCAACATTGACTCTATCCCGAGTCAATTTTACCTAATAACAACACATTAAACAGAGATGTGATGTCCATATGAAATACAATAAATATTTGAAGCATTTAGTTTATATACACTTGAAAGAATTTCATGAAGTTTATATAACATTCAAGGAATTTCAACCAATAATTTCATGCACCGACATCCTACGCATGTAACCTTTCTTAGAGCTATACATATATTCCATATGTAAGGTCTTTAATTTCATAGCTTTCATGTGGGACTTTGATTTTCCACCCAACCTTATACTCATTACAGCCATAATCACTTGTATTAATCACCCTCGAGCCATATCCATGATTTAAGAGGAATTTTCTTTTGTAGTATTAGCAGTATTCCATACTCAGTACAAGAGAGCAGGGACTGCTTATATAGTCAGGTGGTTTATTAGATAGAATATTACAACAAAATTTACAATACTAGGTGGTTTATCAGCTTTGGAAAGCACTCTATAAGATTGGTTTATCATCCCAACAGAAAGAACCCTTGGTGGTGTATCAACTCTATCATAGAAAGCACCCTTCTGCATGTGGTTTATCGACCCTTTAGCAAGCATCCAGAGTGGCTTCTTAGTTAATTCTTAGTAAGCACTCAATCCCATACCCCCATAATTTTCTTGAACTCTTCTCCGTCACAATTTCTATTTTTATGGAATTTCATTCCCTCATCTTGTAGGAATTTTCATAGCTCCTCATGCATTCAATCAAGAAGAAGTCCAACCCCTTCATTTTTATGCAATTCCATTTTTATTTTTCTCCTAGGCGTCTCTTCATGCTCCTCTTGGACCTTTCATGCTACTCTTGGAAGCTTCCTCTATTTTTTCTTAATAACTACCCATAAATTAAATAATGGTGCAAGCTAGATCCACACATCCTTATTTTCCACTTCCTCCTTAGATCATGGATCTATGTTCCCACACTTCAATCCATTACATAAGAATATATTTATTTATAATTCGGAGTTTCTTTATGTTTCAAAAATCAAGGGGAAGTCCACCAGGGGTGCCAGACATTTGGTCCCATAATATATACTAGAACAAAGAAATTTCATAGATCAATCCACGAGCCTTATCAATTCATTTTTTATTTCTCCAACTCAATTTCCTTTTGATTCTAGATGTGGCAATTTATACATGCTGCTTCAATGCCAAATAAAGTTGGCGCATTGTAATACCAAGAGAAAAAACCAAGTTAAACTTTGATGGTAACGCGAAATGACATAAGACCAAGAAACCTTTGTGAGGATAATCCAAGCATATAAACCATGGATTTGAGGCCCTACATTGTTTTTCATGTTTGGGCAGCTTCTACACAGGCATGAGATGAGAACCTTGCACAATTACACAGTATTTTTGGGATATACCTGCGCAGATGATGTCATATACCAAAAATATTCAACATTAAAATCAATTAATCCACTTCAATCTCAACAGTAGTACCCAACCAAAATATCATGGAAGTCAAGACTTAGCAATAAATTTCTCAATCAACTCTTACTATCAACTAGTAGAAATGACATAACAATAGTTACCCCTGTCATGCCTTAACATTGATAACTAGGTGATTAAACCATAAGAATAAAGAGCTTAGCAAGAAATGAAAACCTTCAACAAATTCTTCTTGTTCAACAAAAAAACATTTGAGCATATCTCAGTCACATAGCCAACCCCAACATGTATAAGTTTTATAGTCTTGGAGGAGACAATATGAAAATATATGTTTTACTTTCCAAATCCACATAATAGATCCACTAGATAGACATTTTCTCTTCCAATCATTGCTAACATCAATGCCAACATGATGCCAACACATGAGATGGAAATACGCTCATCATCCAACCCAAACTTTCTGATTGCACCGTGCCAATTCCATTTTATAGCCTTGTTCTACTAGGGTACAATAGCATTGTGGGAATGAGATTATGTGGAAATGCCTCATGGTTTGTATACATCGGCTAAATGTCATATCTCTTTATAACGAGACATATTGTTTCAAAAAAAGGACCTAGCCCAATGGACCTGAAAAACATAGATATGGTGGAAAGTGTCATGGATATTTTACTATGCCACGTGGATTTCGAGTAGGTGTTATGGGTGAATTGGAAGAGACACATGGGTACCGTGTAGCAGAATCTTGATAATGTGGCAGGAGTTAGTCGATTAACTTCAAAAGGGCATAAGTTGAATCTCTTAATCAGATTTAGACATCGGAAATATTTCAACAAGTTGGATGTGATGGTGTTGTCCAAAGTTGGTTCTACAAATTTTTGTGAATAAATATTTTTTTAGCCCCATCTTCACCATAAACTGTGAGGGTCGGGTTAATTATAAATTAACACCTTCCAAATCCCAAGAAATACCCAAGGGGGTGGTAGGGTGTTTTCTTAGAATGGTATTGTTACATTAAAAACAAGCCTTGAAACAAAAATTTACTACCAAAATCAAATTTAAAAAGAACTAATAGGATTCAAGATGATGATTTCAACCATAAGGGTAAATAATTTTGGAGGGAAAATAAGAAAACTTATTTTCTAATCATATATTTTACATGTCCTTGTAATTTTACTCAATTTCAAGTGGAAGAACACATTAGATGTGTAATTAGATTAAGAATCAAACGGTTACCAATTCTACATAGTTTTGATAGTGACCCATGGTAAAAAAAACCAGAAATACATGACTCAATAAATTAGTAAATGTATTATGAAACATGACTAATAGTATATCAGGCCTTGAACAATTCACCTTATACTAATAACATGACTAATAACTAAATGGGATTGCTACATTAAAAACAGGCCTTGAAAGAAAAATTTTACTATCAAAATCAAATTTAAAAAGAACTAATAGGATTGTAAGAAGTTGATGTCAACCATAAGGGTAAATACTTTTGGAGGGAAAGGAAGAAAAATTATTTTTCTAATCATATATTTTAAATATCCTTATAATTTTACTCAATTTCAAGTGGAAGCATACATTAGATGTTTAATTAAATTATGCATCAAATGGTTACCCATTCTACATAGTTTTGATAGTGATCCGTGGTAAAAAAACTACAAATACATGACTCAATAAATTTATGTATGTATTTCTTGTTTTTTTTACCATGGATCACTATCAAAACTATGTAGAATGGGTAACCATTTGATGCATAATTTAATTACACATCTAATGTGTGCTTCCCCTTGAAATTGAGTAAAATTATAAGGATATGTAAAATATATGAATAGAAAAATAAGTTTTCTTACTTTCCCTCCAAAATTATTTACCCTTATGGCTGACATCATCATCTTGAATCCTATTAGTTCTTTTTAAATTTGATTTTGATAGTCAAATTTGTGTTTCAAGGCATGTTTTTTAATGTAACAATCCGTCTTATACTTAATTTAGTTATTTCTATTATAGTTTTATTAATTTTTATTAGTTTTTGTTTCTATCTTTTAAAATGAATATTAATATTAATCTATTAGAATTAAAATGGGTAATAAAAATTGTGATTTTTAATATTACAATTTCAATTTTTTCTTTCTTTGATTAGTATTAATTTTTAATTGGTTGATTTTCAGCCTTGGTTGTTTGGATGGTATTTTTATAATATTTTTATGATTTAATTTATAATTTATTACTATTTTGACTTTTGACTTATTTCATTTAATTCTCTAGTCTATTTCTAAATTTAAAATAATAACTATTATTGCTTTATTTGTTAGTTAATATTGGTAGAATTTGTAATTATTAATATTATTTTCTCAACGTCTATTTTAACTATTTTTACGCCGTAAGGCGTTATTATTTGAAAACAACTCACCTAAGTGCCACTCTGTACCATTGTTCACCTTTAGATCTAATGTTAGACGATTGAAGAAATATCTATCATTTGATATAAAAAAACAGTTACAACAAAATAGTTAACCGATATTAATCAGTTATGTATTGGGTAATCGCAATTTGTCTAAATTTCTGAGCGAGCTTTGAATATTTTTTTTTTTCTTGACGTATTTGGGTGTTGTTCCCTGGAGCATTTGCTTGATTACAACTCCATTTTCTTGATTACATTTGTTGAGTTTGTTTTTTTTCTGCGTGTGTTATTATTGGAATTGGCATTCTGCATGTTTGTGGGATTCAAGTCGTTTAATGCCGATATGGTGCAAGTGGGGTGAAAAATTGACCTTGTCATGGGGGAGCTTGGGACTCATCGATTGATCTCTCGAACTATTCATGACGGTGGCTGCCATGTTCTTGGTTAAGAGATAAATTGCTTGTTAAGTTTGGTTCTTTTGCACTTTAATAATAAGGGGCCTATGGCTATCCAAATTATTACAATGTATCTGTTTCAATTCTGATTCCTAGGAGTGAAATTAATTCTTACAATAGCATTGATGTTTCTGAACTCACAAAAACTGGCATTTCCTTGAAGGACGAGATAATGTGGTTATCTATGTTTGCTTAGTTTTCAATAATAAATTTCTTCCATTAACCCTAAACATATTGTCTTTTTTTTCTGACATGGTTATTCCAACCGCTCTAAGGTACCATTGATGTTTCTTCTCTTCCCCATTTCTTTCATTTTTTTGCAAATTTTAGTTAGTTTAACATTACACATAACCGTTCAGTGTTCTTTACAACGATCTTGTTTTCTTGATTACATTTGTTGAGTTTGTTTTTTTAGTATTATTATTGAATTAGCATTACCATGTTGTGGATTACGTGTTAATGCCGATACTATGGTATGAATTAGAATTGGCGACCAAATATTAGTGAGAACGGACATATGGATAGTCTACAAATATTCATAATGATGCTTCTATATGTAGGTAAGAATAAATTATTTGTTAGTTTGGTTCTTTACCTTTATGTCAAGACTATGACTTTATCCAATTAAACACAAATATATACCATTTCAGTGAATTCCTAGGAGTGAAATTAATTCTTACAATAGCAGGGAATGAAAGATATTCACGAACTCTGGCACCTGGCAGCATTTCTTGAGCAAGATATTATGATGCTCTATTATTTTGAAGCTTAGTTTTCAATAATAAATTTCATGATGTTTCTTCTCTTCCCCATTTCTTTCATTTTTTTGCAAATTTTAGGTAGTTTAACAGTACACATAACCGTTCAGTGTTCTTTACAACGATCTTGTTTTCTTGATTACATTTGTTGAGTTTGTTTTTTTCTGCGTGTGTTATTATTGGACTTGGCATTCTGCATGTTTGTGGGATTCAAGTCATTTAATGCTGATATGGTGCAGGTGGGGTGAAAAATTGACCTCGTCGTGGGGGAGCTTGGGACTCATGGATTGATCTCTCGAACTGTTCATGACGGTGGCTGCCATGTTCTTGGGTAAGAGATAAATTTCTTGTTAAGTTTGGTTCTTTTGCACTTTAATAATAAGGGGCCTATGGCTATCCAAATTATTACAATGTATCTGTTTCAATTCTGATTCCTAGGAGTGAAATTAATTCTTACAATAGCATTGATGTTGTTGAACTCACAAAAACTGGCATTTCCTTGAAGGACGAGATAATGTGGTTATCTATGTTTGCTTAGTTTTCAATAATAAATTTCTTCCATTAACCCTAAACGTATTGTCTTTTTTTTTCTGACAGGGTTATTCCAACCGCTCTAAGGTACCATTGATGTTTCTTCTCTTCCCCATTTCTTTCATTTTTTTGCAAATTTTAGGTAGTTTAACAGTACACATAACCGTTCAGTGTTCTTTACAATGATCTTGAAGACTTCCAGTATAATTAGTACACAATTGGAGAACCTTCAAATGCAATTCTAATATCATATTACATTTCCTTCTTTCCAATTTATATGCACACATTTCCTTGTAGTCCTTTTTACCTTATGAATGTTATGTTTTTAGGATTTCGAAAAGCCGAGAATCCCACAATATGGAGGCTATATTATTACATTTGCCTCGGGTATGGTTTAAATAAAAGTGAAACCACACAAAGTCTGGGTTTCTCAGGCGTTTCAAAAACTTTGGTGGCACATTAACGTTTTGGAGGAATAGAAAATCAATGCACTTCCACATTAAAAGTCCAGTGTACATGCAGCCATAGCAAGAACCTCTTAGGACCTCTCAAGATGAGACGTAGATAAAACACTTCAAACTGAAATCGGATATCTAATCCTTATTCAGGCTCAAGTTTACTCTCATTCGGTAACTGGAATAGTTATAGAAGCTTAGTAATTCATCTTGAAAATTGTATTATGAATTTAGATACCATTACAATGAAACCAAACATCTTTAAAATCTAGTTCATGATAATTCCGCAACATTTGCAGAATGTCCATGAACACTGGTTATGCCGAGATAAAGATGCGAAAATTGTTTCTTCCTATCAAAATTTTATTCCATTCCGGTAAGTGTCTAGCCTGATTTGTATAAATTTGAGAATATAAAATTTGTCATGCAGACACTGATGCCACTTATTGAAAATATATAATGATGAATTTGCTGCAAAATTTTATGAATATTTATGCATGCTTGGCAAGTTTGCCTCGATATTTTAGTAGGGTTTACTTATAATCATTATTCATCTTTCATCTGAATATCACTTCAAGTGTCGTCTAGTGGTCTGTTTGTGTCACAGATATCAGGGGAGATTGTTGCATACTTGCATGAGAGCAAGGCCAAAATGGCACGTCAAGCAAATTCTTTCATTTCTCTATGAGGTGGGTGTATTTAATATAAATCTTCAGGAAATTTGGATGAACAATTATCGATAGCACTTGGAATGTTAAGATTATTGAAGTTCATATTAGTTCTGGTTTATTCATAGAGAGTTGTTAATAAGGTAGTGTAATTTCAACCAAATTCTGATTGTAGTTGGTTATGGGGCAATGGAAGAACTGGTAGAGAGGATCACATGGTCACAACTTGGAATTCCTGAGAAGCCAATATCTATCCATAATAATAATCGAAACTTCCTTCATTTTCTTTCATGAATTTTACGTTGTATGTTGTGGAATAAGGGTTTACATGGTTTGAAATATTAAATAACAGTTTTACATAATACAATTCACCATCATCAGGCACTTTAAGAAGTTGTATACTGGTGTTGGATGTTTTCTGCAAATTCACACAATTCTATCAGAAAGAATATTACATTAAATGAAATATTTGATAATCAAAGGCTAATTGCAAGTTGAATACCCTATTGCATGCTTAAAAACTTATAAGCATAATGACATCTTATGTACTTGATGAAAAGTAGCTTGGATTTGTATATTTTTGTTTCTTCTCCAGCTAAGGAACTAATACAAAGAATGGAAATAAGGCTTTATACCAGTTTTGTCATTGTTCGAATGATCTCATATTAAAGAATTGTGTCCCTGTTTTTTATTTTCGAGTTGTAGATTGATGAAATTGTGATCACCAATACCAAGCTGTAATAATAAAACTGGATCAACTCTTAGATAGGTTTTATAGTTTTGTTGTTGCTACACTTATATTTGTTTATATTTTGAGAGATTAAAGTTTGGGGTTAATAAGGATCTGTGATTTTTTTGTGCAGGAATATGCTCTAGCGCATGACTTCGTTGTACCGAGACAAAGATGAGAGGTGTAGCAACTTGGTTATGGTTAAAATGCTTCCAAACATTGTTAATGTCTTTTTTTATGTGTTTATTATTAATTATTCAAGATTTTTATTCCCACAGCATTAATTTCAATACATTTCACAATGGGAAATATATTTGCAGTGCATATTGTGCAATAATCTTCCAATTTGTCCATTTCTCTTACACGCTTGAATATGATAAAACAAGGAGGTCATTTGCAGGGCAGACGTTCACAGAAATAGGATAAATTCTCTGTACCAGAATCAATTATTGAGCCTATTGTTCATGTTCATTTTTAAGGATAAAACATTTGGTGACAATAAAACAACGGCATTGGTTTTATAGCTACCCAATTAACTCAAACCAAACAAAACAGTAAGTTTTGACCCTGAAAAGGTAACAGGGAGAGAATGGTAGATATCATGTTCATTTGCTTCTGGATATCTGTTTACATGAACTTTACAGCCACGTGGAGGTGGCTGGATTCGACTATCGAGCCGGCATAGGCTGCATCTAATGATATGCTATAAAACATATTTTAGGTTGTGGAAAAGAGAAATACTTCAATAATACTTTGTAGAAGGAGGAGAGAGGGTTAGGTGTATTTTTTTTAATCTTGTGGAATATGGTAAATGTTTACACCACGCATCAGGTTAATGATTGGTTTATTTTATTTTTATATAATTTTTTAAATATTATAGTTTTTTTTTATTAAATAAGATGGAAGGATAATGCATCCAACAAAATAATTATTTTTATTTACTTAGTCAAATGGAAAGACAAAAAGATAATGAATAAATTACTACATAGTGATTCTTATCCACTGAGAGTGGTGGAAAGTCAATAAGTAGCTTATTACATAGCGCTTAATATTTGTGATATAAAATTAATAAAACATGCGAGATTTACATGCCCTTGTGACATACATGTTAATGTCATCTAGGTCTAAGTAAAAGAAAAGGTCAATCAACATAGAATTAATATTATTATTTGAAACATATCTACAAATATTATCTCTCTCAACTAAATATTAGCACAATCACATTACATTAGTAAATGTCAAGAAAAATAGCATTCTATGATCGAATATTACTACCAATTGGATCTATTTAAGTTTCATAAATCGACATGACTACACAATTATCTCCAGAAAAATGTGTCATCGTTTTATAATTCATTCATAAGAAATGAAGATTCATTTAAAAATATGGGTTATGAATGGCATTGTTTTGCACTGTAGTTTCCATTATGATGCTTGGAATCAAGTGATCTTAGAAATATGTTTCTTTATCATTTTTGAATTAAACTTGGCTCCATATGAAGTTTTGTGTCACTTTTATTTTGATTCCAGATTAGGGATTTTGTAGAGGCATGAATCATGCATGTCCATGTGAAAAAGTTTCAGAAAAATATGTGACTGATGATATTGAGGTCTAAGCTCTTGGTTTGGATGTAAGTGTTGTGTTCCCCTCAAGTTACTTTAACATAAAGTTTGCGAATTCAATATGTTGTTGAATTTAAAATTCTGAATGAACATGTTAATCTTGTGTGCAACAGAAACATGAACAAAGTTAGTGGGTTTTTTTTTAGAAAGAAGAAAATAGGAAATAATTTAAAGTTAAGAACATCACATTTTTTTTTTTAAATTTTGGGTATCATCCAAGCGTTATACTCTGACGAATGAAGGGCTATAGGATGAAATTGGTATATCATTGCATAAGGTATCACATCTTATTCCTTCTCTTCTACTCTTACCTATGCTACTGCCTTACGACGTTTCCTTTGCAACATCAGGTGCAATTGCTAGTATTATTTCTTAGTATATTAAGGTTTTGATCGTTTTCATCTTTGCACTATATATATTTATGTAAAGGATCAGCCAAATCACAATTCTCATGATGATGAACTACACTTGGTAATTTGAAACGTGTCGGTTCTATAATTTCCTATGTGATTTCCTGGAAGATTTATAAATAATAAAGTATATCATATAGTAATTAACTATTCCAGTTAATGTTTTAGTAAATTTAAACACACTAAATAGGACTACAAAAGTACTATTATTAATAGTTTTTTTTTAATTGTGTATATATATTTTAGTCACAAAAGCCTCAAATTGTACTAATAATTAGGGATTGTCATTCTTCACCAAGTTTTATCTCTTTGTATTACTGCATGAGTATGGGTTGTTCACTTAATATACTTGTGGAATAACACCTTCATTCATGAGATATTAAAGAACTTCCCTATTTCTTTATATCTCAAAGCAACTTTTTTTAAAGCCCTCCCAATACACATTTTCAAATTAAAAATACCAGCTATTTTGACTAGACATCCTAGACTATATCGATTTTTTTGTGATGTATTTCATACTCTTTTTTATTTGTAACTCAAGTATGTTAGTTCCAATTTATAATCCAATTTTCACCTTCTAACCCTTTTCATACTTCTCCCTTCATCTTTCTTTAAAAACCATCATAATTTTGTTTGCTCAAGCCATGATTAAAGTAGATTGAGCTTCCTCTTTGAATTTCTTTCTAAAATCCATATATAAATACCCATTAGAAAAAATTGCATCTTCTTTACAATACTTATATCCAAAAGTGTATAAAAATTTCCATTTTCATCCCCCCTTATTTCCATGTAGGATATTATTAAATTTCCAAGAAATTAAAAAACCCCTAATGTGAATAAAAATGGAAAGGAATTTCTTAACTAGTACATAACCTCATGACCAATATTCCTTGATAACCATTTTGGTTTATCAAAAATCATTTGGAACATGTTCCCTTGGAGATCCTTGATAGGAGACATCTTCATATTTTCTAATGACTGGTACTATGACTCTCCTTCTAATAGTTTGACGATTATGTGTATATTATCCCAAGGACCCATTTCTAATGATGATCCCAACAATTTTCATATCCATATTTATGATGAGTTTGTTCCTTCATCAAGTTTCTTTAATTGAAAATTGGGTTCATTATCCTTCGAAGTATCTCAATAACTGGTTTTAAATGATTGTCCCAATGGAAAGTTGTTACCTTGAACACATATTCAATTTTTTATATTTTCCATTCAACCCTTGAATCAAAAACCACATTAATTTTCCTCATAGAGATTTTCACTACATCATGTAGTCCAAAAGATCTCAAGGAATTAGTTCAAAAGACTTTAAAACTTAGACATTTTGAATTTTTCTTTTAGGAGTTTCCCTAAAATACCTCATTGAAAATGAGATAGGTATTCTATCAATGTTGGTCCTAGGTTCTACACTAGGTTGACAACTTTTGATGATCATTCTATAATTATATTTCTCAATGATTATTTTCAAAGTGCTTTAACGTTTGTCCATTTTCAATTATCTCACAAATACCTTCATTCAACATATGTCTCTTGCACATTCTGACATAATTCCAAATGGTTACTTATATATGGTCACTTTTAATGGCTACCTTTATCATTTAAAGTGTTTTTTACGCTTATAGTCATATTTTTAAGTCCTTGTATAAATATTTCCATCAAAATTCCTTAAATTGGAAATTACATGCCTTCACAACTTCCACGGCCTCCTAATATCTACTTGATATCCATTTCCACACTATTTCCACTAAATACTTAATAAGTATCCACTTCTTATGTTATTTTTGTTGATTAATTTTGTAAAAAAAAAATATTACTCCTACCCAACATATTTTCAATGATTACCATTTATGGATATTGTTCATGACCTCTTACCAAGTGTTATACACTCGCCAATTTTTAGAAATTTTGAAAATAATAGTTTTCATTTGAAATTCTCCAATTGCTAATTGGATTTCTCCTTTGTCTCCATGCTATTCTAGTAACTAATCAAGGAATAATTTTGGGTCAATGCTTTTTGCAACTTATAGGACATCTTTCTATCAATTGATAGGGTTAGGTTACTTAGGCATTTTCATAAATTTTCCTGAAATCCCTTCTAATCCTAAATTATTCTATCAATGACAAGAATTCCTCTTTAACTCCAAAAATTATCGATAATTATTCAAGAAATCCATTTCAATCCCATGGTCCATTGTAACATCAATGCCATATTTCTATCAATTACTCATCTTGGGTACTAAAACAATCTTTGTCAAATATTTTTTTTACATAATTTCACTTGCCCAAAATTTAATCTTTGACTTCTTAGTGAGATATAGGTACATATCATAGCTACAATTTGTGGAGTTTTAATGTTGAACCGTAATAATAAAAAATACAATAACTTTATGGGATTCAAACCTTAAACTCACCAAAAAGCCACATATTTTCTTTCTTCACACAAATTGAATTGTGAACCTCATTGAAGCTTCACAAGTTATTTCAAAATCCATAGGTGTTTTAATATTTGATCCCCCTCAAAAGGTAATAAGCTTGCACACCCATAAAATTTGATATGTAAATCTCATTATTGAGATATAGGTTTTCTATTTCCATGAGATTTGAGACTTGGACTTAGGATAATCTTTTTGAATTTATCTCATAAAAAATCCCAAAATCCTTACTACCAAAAATTGTGAGTCTCAAGAATGAATTCATTACTATGAGCATCCAAGACAACCTAAATGACACATTTCGCTCTTGGATTTTCTTTAATAGATAATATCACAAAGGGATTCTATAAAGCTCCTCACATGCTCTACACATAATGATCTAATGTTGACATTGAGCTCTAAGACTATGAGCACAATGAAAACCTATAATGTATGGAAATTTTTTATTTCAAATATTTGTATTCTTTCATTCTTATATTATTATTTACCATTCATAATTTCCACTCACAATAATGGTTTAGCCTATATGGTTTCCATGGTTTTAATCATGCACTTTGTAAAATATCTTTGTGAACTTGAGGTAGTGAGAGCTTGTGGCAATATAGGTGGTATTTCTTGTTGATGAGAGGAAAAATAAGTTGGTTTTGAAAGGAGGAGCCATGAATTCAATTTCCATAAACACTATCTCATTTTATAGAGTTGTATCCTTGTGGTAGTGTTAAGAATCAACTAGGATTGAGAAAATTGTTTACTATTAAGGCTCCCAAAGGAAAATTATTGAATTATATTCTTCCTACTTACACTAGAGAAGTAGAGAGGTTGGATTTCTTGAGGAACACTTTAGAAGAGAAGGGAAATTATATGCATTGTGTTGTTTTTGGCTAAGGGAAAATGGTCATGGTTGATCACTAGATGGAGGAGATGTTGGAGGGTATCCTAAAAGATATGGTGGTTGGTTACTAGTTATGCTTGGAAAATTAAACTTATGGGTTGTGTTGAGATATTTTAAATTTGTTTGTTATTTCATTACCTTATCCCAATTTCAAAATGGAATATACCACAATGTTTCTTTTTCAAACCACATAAGTAATAACTTATTAAATCATTTGGTGAGCACATCATATATGTAAATTTTATATATATATATATATATGGTGATAAAAAAATTATTTCTTATTACTACCTTTAGAACTTGGTGACAACACCATTCCATTAGTGGTATATGTACATCTTGGAAATAATTAAAAAATATATTATAAGAAAAATTGCGTACTACAATATATAGATAAAAACAAAGTTACATATCAATTAGGGGAACTTATAACAAAAATAAATTCCATTGGATAATATCATAATAATATGTTTAGAAATACATGGAAATAATTGTGTGCACTAATATATAGCACAATATACCACCTACATGGTGAAAGAAATAGAAAAAAAAATAGAAGCAAATTATTAATAACATTTTATTTTCTTAGTTATATTTACCTGACTTCAATTGAAAATGAATTTTTTCCCAAGACTAGTTGTTATTAACTACTCAACCACATGTGACAAATATTCCCAAAATTTTTGGATGCACAATCATTGGTTTGGTGAAAATATCAAGAAAAACCATTATATGTTCATCAAAAATGTTTACATTTAGGTGAAAAATATAAGTGTATGCATAACTATAACAAAAAAAAAAAACTAAGTTTCAATTTCTTTACTTTTAATTAAAATATAAAAAGATTTAGCCTTGATTTTTTTCTAAAAAAAATATATATATATATTTAACTAAATTGGTGAAATTTCACTTCAAAAACATTGATATACCATGGATTCATTTTTTCCCAAGGAAACAATGCTTGCATTTCATTATATTTCAAATAAAATACATATTTTTTTCTATGTGAAGTATTCACATGGTCCTTATGAGGCTTCATCATATGTCACAATAAGATCCTAAACATATCAAAAAAATTCTGAGTCGGGATTTAACCTTCTTTACATTCAAAAAAAATCAAATGAAGAGAATTTCTTTTCACATAAAAGTAAGCATAAAGTGCTTGTATCCTAATATCTTCAGTTATAGCATATGTAGTAAAAATTGTGTCCTATATAAAATCTCAAAACCGAGTTCTATTGAAACCTGAAATCAAAGAGATAATTGTGAAAAAACATCAAAAAAGACATTTCATTGTGATCATAGGTGCCCTGTAAGTAGGAAATAGGATTGGATTTGATCTATCTGTCGATATGAGTGTTCAATAAAAAGAAACCAATTGTATGTATTTTTTCTCGAAAATAAGCCATGATACATGAACTGGTCAACTAATCTTAGGGGAACAACTGGAGAAGGATGAGCATGCCTTCTTATTTTTCTTTTATTTTCCACTGTTTCTTATCCAATTTCAATCCTCTTTTTGATAGGGTATTGGCATCATGATTCCTTTCCCTGTATACATGAGTAAAATATGTGTGTGAAAATTTTTGCATCCTACTAGAGATATTTTGAAAAAGCGGGAGAAGAGTACGATTTCCCATTTATCTAGTTAATCACATTTCATGAGTCTCCATAAATATTTGTCTATGATAAGTACAAGAATTTAGCCAACTAAAGAAGTTTGAGAGAAAACAATTCCACAAAGTTGTTTGTAGTAGGACCAGTACAGCATGAAAATCAAAATGAATGGTGTTTAGAAATATATATGATCCCCCAGCACCTCTCATGACTGGGTTTGAATTTGCAGCTCCATAAAAGAAGGCATGTGTCTTATCTTGTTGTATGCTAATTTCTAAGCGATGATTGATTGCAAGGCTCAGTCTTTTCCTAGGAAGAGAGTCTTGTAAAACCAAGCTTTTGCACACAAATCTTAAGTATTAGTTACCTTGATCCTCAAATATGGAAATATCTCACTCAATCAAAATGCCCTTTCAACCCACTAAACATAAATATTTTATTGGTTCCTTCAGTTTTATCTTCATCCATTCCTAAATATGGTCTTCAATAGAGATCCTACTCTAGATGATTTCTTCTCCTTCACATTTTTTAATTCATTTCCAAATATGTTGATTGAAGGGGCACTGAATAAATACATGAGTAATGGATTCCACCTCCTGAAGGCACATAGGACATCTGCTTGGACCAATAAAATATATTTTTTGAAGGAAGTCCTAGGTAGGGGCTTTATTTCGAAGAAGGATCCACATGAAGAGCTTGGATTTGGGAGGGCATGAAAAATTATAGATCAGCTTAGACCACCTGGGAGGAGGAGGCCTATTTCATTTTTTTCCAATGTCAAATATCCAAACTTTGGACCGTATTGACTAAAAGGGGTCATAGAATAGATCAAGGGTCCTTAGTTAGATAACCTGAGATAAGATTTCTTTAATAAATCTTTGTAGCGGGTCCATTCTTGAGCCAAATGATCTTCTAGGTGAAGTTCATAAGCATCCTTCCATACTTGGATTCTGAAGAAGCCATCTCTGTTTAAGACCTAGTAAAGGTAAAAGAAACCTTTATCATTTAGAGTTTGAACAAGTTGATGAGAGAGAATATGTGAGGCTTTGCTACCTATCCAGGGGTCTTTTGCAATGAGAATAGATGCACCATGCCGCACCTATCTAAGTCCTAAAAATATAATATTAACATAATTTATAATGGCTCACTAAAAAATCGATCCATTTGGGTTGATTTCCTTGGGGATCTGATCCATTATATTAAAAATGCAAGAGATATGTGCTTTTGTTCCATGATGTGTGACCATAGCCTAGATCTTACAGCCAACTTCTAGGCTTTTTTTCCACAAGTTATTTTGAGAACCATGTAAGATTCTCCAACCCCCATCCCCCAAGTGATTTTGGAAGAGATATGGAGGACCACACAGTCAAGGGAAAGGGGCTTCTTATATTTTTTCTCCCCCCCGGAGATATCTCAAGGAGATTTGTTTGATTTTGTTGAGGGTACCTTTTGGTATCCAAGCTAGAGATGCCTAATAAATCGGGATAGCTTCTATCACAGATTTGCAGAGAACCAATCTTCCTGCTCTAGAGAGCCATTTGTTACATCGTCTTCTAATTTTAAATTATACCTTTGCAATAAGCTAGGCCCAATCTTCTTTCCTATACTTTTTTGGTTTCAACATAAACACTAGATATTTTAAAGGTCCTCCAAAAGAAAGAGGCGGTTTTAATATAATTCATTGGACCATCGAATCATCGCCTTGTTCAAGGGCACATCCAATTAGGGAAAATTTATCATGGTTAATATAAATCTAGTGGATGTGGAGAAACTGTCCAAAATTTGATTGATAGTTTGGAGGCATCCATAATCCAAACCAAGAAATATTGAATGATACCATAAAAAAATAGGAAATGTGTGAGAGAGCATCATTGAGAGATAACATAAATTTTTAACAAACATCTTCTATTTGTGTCCAAAATAGATCAATGAGTGCTTATGCTACTAGGAGAGAGAAATGGGGAAAAGAGACAGCCTTGGTGAAGCCTACTCTGAGGATTATATAAGGATGAAGAAAAATAATTGATTAGAAGGGCCATTAAGGAAGTACTAATACATTTCTAAATACAATTTACAAAGAGAGTGTGTTGACGGGAAAAAATGGCTCGACAATAGTGAGGGGGATCTCCTTGATGCAGAATCCCAATTAGACTCTACAACGTTTGTTTTAAGGATCCCATCTGGTATGTATGTGTTGGAGCAGGGTCCCTTAGGACCACAATTTTGGTGCAAATATCAATATTTTTGTTAGTTTTGAGTCATGTGCTCAACGCAAATGAGAGTTGGGGCTTTGGGGCGGGTCAAAGTCCCTTCATGAGTTGTAATGGATTAATGAGTAAACTAGGGGTCTCAAACCACGGTTTTAGGACCATAATATGAGCGCAAGAAAAGGTATAAATAGAAGTACAGATCGAGTTAGATAGAGGTCAATGAATAGATCAATTATTATATATTTTTATGATATAATTGAGGAGTTGAATTTTTAGTAAGTGTTTTTGTCTAAAAGGATTTTGCTAGCGGTGTGCGCAGAGACCTTAGTCTAGCTATGTGCGGACCCTGCTGGCTGTGTGCGCGGGTAGATCTATTGAATTGTAAGGGTTTCTATGAAGACTAATTAATAAAGATTTTTTTTGGAAATTCTGTGTACTTAATGCATCTATGATTCACTTTTGTGTATGATTTATGTTTCTGTCTATGATTTATGTTATCTGTAAGTAGATCGTTTTGCGTGCATGTTTATATTGTTGACTCGTAAGATGTTTGCATAGATCTATTACTTTAAAGGTTGAATGCTACATTTCATAGATCTGTTAGAATAGTTAAAGGGACTTCGGATCTAGTGTCTGTGCGCGCACATAGGTTTAACCTATGCTAGCTAACCTAGGGCTTCTGGTACGCAAGATATTCAGTTACTAAGATAGATCTGTGGACGTCCACTTCATTTAATTCTACCTCAGTGTGTGGAAACCTGGTTCTAGCACCCCCCTCCCCCCCATACTACTTCGAGTGAGACCCTGGTCTGAAAAAGCAGATCATTGTTGAAAGGCCCAATAGTAGGAGGGTTTTTTTGGTTGTGCGCTAACTCTAAACCTGGGTCAGGACCCCTCAAGCCAAAAAATGGTTCTATTGCTAGGACCAGGATCATTTTGAGAGATATTAGATGTTGTGGCAAGCATCAAAAACTGAATTAGAAGACTATTTTGAACAAGATATGCAAATTCGCCATCAAGGAGAATAGAAGTAATAAATTTTCTACTAAAGAGTGGGAATAGAGGTATATTTTCAAAGAGGTCCACAAAATATTCTTTGTGACCTTTGCACACGAATTACAGGAGTGTTTATCAAGGTTAGTTGAGTTTTAAAGTTGTTGGAAGGACGATAAAATCACTTAGTGGACGCCTGACTTGATCCAACAATTAGAAAATACTGATAACACCATCACTCGCACTGTAGACTATTGGGTTGACAACATTCTGGTGGATTTGTGATAGAGTTTGCAGTTGATCAATTTGTGTCATATTTTGAAGTGAAAAGTAGGTTCTTCAAAGGACTGAGAGGTAAGTTCATATGCTCTCTCCCTTTGCTTATTAAGATTTTTTTGTGCGAAAAAGGTGTTATGTGCAATCACACCAAGTGAATGTCCCCAAACAATTTTTAACTCACTACGTGCAGTGGGAAGTAATTTTGAGTCAACCAAATAGGTGACAGATCAGTATACAGACCTCTGAGAAACCCGCCTAATAGTGATATAGATATTAGTGAAGCTACACGTGTGGGAGGTAACCCTGCATCCACCCCACAGTCGAATTCACGCAGGGGTAGGTCATCTCCTACTCCACCTCCACGACCGCCACAGGGTGATATAGTTGCACATATGAAGCTACCCACCTTCAAGGGTGTGGGAGATGAAGACATGGATAGATTTTGGTTTGTTGAAGATTCAATATGGATTTCACAAAATGTCAACATCAATGTTTTCAAGAGAGCACCACTAGCAATAGCGTTTTAGGGTCGTGCGTTGGATTTTTTATAGGATATCTATCTCAGAAAAATGACCCTACTTTTGACGATATTAAGAAATCTGTGAGCATCAATTCAGAAAATAAAATTCCTACTCGCAATTTGTAACAAAGCTAAAAGAAATCTGACAAGAGCCGAACGAATTTGTTTGGGAGGAAAATCAGTGATTGAAGCACATTATCAGTGAAGGGGGATTTGTCTATAATGATAAGAAGCATAAATAATGTCTTATTTACATGTTCCTACCACATCTATGCGACCCCTTGAATCAGTAGAAAAATTATTCTCAGGCTTAAGCTCTTGAAGTTTCCATGAAGCTGGCAGCCACGCCCATAACTGATGACCAATTTGGAACTCTACAAATCCAGAATCGGTAAGAAGCGATGCATTTGGAAATTCAAACCCTATGCAAGGACATGGGGAAAGAGGCTTGTGCATAATTATGGTGTATACATTGTAAAGGCTTCGATCACACAAAAAATCAGTGTCCTATACTTCAGGATTACATGCATGCAGGAGGGCCAAATCCTTTGTGACCCAGGGACGCTGCAGGACCGAGTGGTACTCCCACAATGTGGTGCTCTGGCTGTCAAGTGGTTGGTCGACACGACACAAATATTTTCCCTCGATTATGAATTTATGTACCAGAACTAAAGCAGCAATGGTGTAGGTTTTTCTCTCCGGTTGGCCATGATGAACACCACTGTCGCACATTAGATTCGATGAGAAACAATGCCAACCTCTTTAGAGTGCAAGCCGACCCATCCTAACCAGCGTCCCCCTCTAGGCATGTTGGATCTCTAGGTAGAGGAATGGGGGGAGGGAGAGGTGGATGTACATGTCGAAAAAGAGGACAACTTATATGCTACAACTGTAGAGATGTTGGGCACTTTTGGTGCAATTTTCCGATCCCTACGTGAAATTCTTGCAGGTATTGTAGAAAATTTGATCATGTTATTGAATATTGTCCTATTTTGATTGCTATAATGTAGGAGAAGCAACAGCAGACGCCTACGCATAATATACAAATGGTTAGAGCTTAGATGTGGTAAGATGATCGGAGTATAAACATAATTACATGAAGTGGTTCTTCCACTGGAGAAGATGAGGGAAAGAAGGTTGATGCATAACCCTAGATCAGGAAGGCTTCTGAAAAGAAGGAATGATTCAACCTGCAGAGGTAGAATGATACTTTTTTAGAAGCTAGAAAGGATTTTGTTGCTGTAGTTTCTTCCACATCCAATTGAATCATAGAAGCAAATATCGAGAGATGTGCATGACTGGTGGGGAATATGAGATGGATCAGGTCATTCTGGACTTGGGATCTGATGCGAATGTTCTGTTAGGGTCCTATAATAATAGGGTTCATAATTTTTTAATTGACTTTGATAGTCTTGTAAATATGTACATACCTTTCTTTCTACAAGTTGTTTTCCCATATTTGAAAAATGAAAAATAATAAAAAATGAAAATGTTGAGATTCAACAAGATGATGAGCTTAGTGAAAGAGTCACCTTCACTAAGTGGGCCCGCAGGCTATTTTTGGCGCAAGTCTATTTTTAGACTATGTCTATTTTTAGACATGTCGATCATATTCTATGAGTTGCAGGATGCTATTTGTGGATGGTTGGTCAAGTTGGAAAAATATATGGACTTCTCTTTTTAGACATATTGGGCGGAATCTATTTTTAGATTGCCAGTCTAAAAATAGATATGTCGAATATTATTAGTTCTTAATAATATTTGGACTCTAAACATTATCTTATTCTCTTGGAGCACTTCAGTTAAGTGCACAGATGTGGCACAACAACTGACAGAAGGAATTACGCTATTCCTGAGGGTTTACTGGAGCTAATGCATGAGGAATTCAGTTAGAACTCATGTGACAGAGTTTGGTGGAGTTATAGAAGCAGTTGGTGGAGTTGTATTCAGTTTAACTCAGTTAGACTCAGTTGAGCTAGTTGTATCTAGTCGAACTGATTGATACACTAGTGAGAGTGGTGTGAATTAATTAGTTAATTAATTCACTAAATAATAACTCATTAATCAACTGAAGAATACATCAGTTAACTACAGTGCATGGCAGTTTCAGTGGAGACCAGTGGAGAGGTAGGTGAAAGAGCAAGTGTGACTATCGGTTGTGACTATAGTGATGCATTGATTGCATCCAACGCTCACTGGAGATGTTAATGAAGTTAATGAAGTACCAGCTTGGTGATGGCTGTTGAGGCAGCTTCTTCAATGGGGATTGCGCGATGAGGAGGCTAACGAGTGTGATATTGGTGCATGATCATTTACAGAATCAGACTTGATCCTAAATGTGTGATTGTATTGTACTGAGAGATTGATATGATCAGCTTTGTATGAGGATTGTTACATGATCTCTATGACATATATTATATACAGATAGTTGGGGTTTTCAGCTTCAGGCTTTCCCGTTAAACAACTGTGTTCATATGTGTGAATTTTTATTGTTTCATGTGTGCATTGCTATCTTGATTTTATTTCCGCAAATGATCAATGGTGGAATAGATTCTGTATTTTGCATGAAGTTAAAATAGTGTGAGATCAGGAGAATCTTGGACATATAACACATAATTTATATAATTTATACATGGTATCAGAGTGATATTGATCATTGGAGCAATTGCAAAACATTGAAGCGGTTGAGTTTTGTGCTGGTGGAATTCGAATTTGCAACAATGTTTTCTTGGTGTCGAAGTTGAGATGTCTTTCAACGGATTGCGATTGGAGTATGCCTTTGACCGCCTTTCAATTCTCATGCATGAAGAAGTTGAGATGAAGCAAATCTTGGATGCATATGAGACAAAGAGTTCACCAGATATTGATATTAATTCTGGTTCTAACGATGAGCACACTTGACGCATGGCAAAAGAAGACAACAAAATGTCGAAGGATTCTGTTGGAAGGTGTGAAGGATCACATAGTGTCCAAACTTCATGGTAAAGCTTCTCCATTCTTGATGTGGAAAGCTTTGACAGACTTGTTCCAAAGCAAGAGCGACCAGAGGAAGTTGGCGCTCAAGGATAAGCTCAGGAAAATAAAAATGGAGAAGGGCGAGAGTATACCCAAGTACCTCACGAAGTTTGTCCAGTGCAGGGATGAGCTGGGAAGTGTGGGGGTTACTATAGATGAAGAGGACTTAGTGAGCTTAATCTTGACCTTTGAGGGTAACATATTCTGAGGACTCCTTCTATGAATGGGAGAAATTTCCAGGATGGGAGCAACTTTGGTTGGATCTTGTGCGGGGAGAATGAGTGCAGGATGGATCTTCATGGAAAGACGAATGAAAGAAATTAACCAGCAGGCACCCAAAGCAGGAAGGTAAGGAAATTTAAATCTTATAAATAGGTGAAAGGCAAGAAGCAGGACATGTCCAAGGTGAAGTGCTTTCACTATCGCCAACATGGACATTACACCACTAGACAAGAAGAAGATAAACGACCCGGATCTGCGGCTAGAAGAGGCCTTGGCCTCGCGATTTGAGGCTGGCTAGATTTTCTCACAGTCCATGTGGTTTCCAGTGTGATGAGATCGGTGTGGATTTACCTGTGGCAGTGGTACATCTTTGCCCTGTGGAGACGATATTGTTTAGTGATCTGGAGGGAAAGGATCTTGGAGTGCATGGAATTGGGCGTGATAGTGATGGAGTCAACTAAATGTGGGACCTTTACTTGAGAGAATACGATGGCTTTGTCTTGAAGGATGTCATGCATATTCTAGGATTGAAGAAGAATCTGATCCTGATGTGGGCTTGAAGGTTATAGTCTTGGGCTGGGGAAAATCACTGCTGATAAAACAACTGGTCAAAACTTCAGGAGGACAAGGACAAGTTAAAAGAGCACTTTATCAATTGCAGGTAGATGGTTGCGCTGCAATGGCAGGCAAAGCAGAAGGAGTGGTGAGCCGAGATGAGGGTGAATTATGGCACAGGAGATTGGGCCATCTTCACCATGGCGCTTTGAAAATTTTGCAGCAAATTTCTACCGGCTTCCCAAAGGTACACTTGCACAGTCAGATCAGTGCAAGGGATGTAATTTGGGAAGATTTGTGAAGACCACTTTTCATGAGAAGGATAGTCATGCTTCGACGATCCTTGAGAGAATTCACATAGACGTGTGTGGACCTTTCTCGGTTGCTTCAGCCGCAGAAGCAGTCTTCTGTATTGTTGATAGCTTTTCATCGGATGTTGGATCTCCTTCATGCGAGAAGAAGAGGAAATACATAATCAAGTTTCTACGGAAGTTCCATTTGGTTGAGACAGAGTCGGGGAAGTAGGTGAAAGCTCTAAGGAGCGATAATGGTAGTGAATACATCTCTGGTGAATTCAAAGACTTCTGTAGCGTAGAAGGAATTAGAAGATAACTCATAGCGCCTCATAACCCACAGCAGAATGGGGTCGCGGAGAGAAAGAATAGAATGATCGTGGGTGCTACAAAGGCGATGTTGCATGACCAAGGCTTTCCCATACACTTGTGGGCTGAGGCATGCAACACTGTAGTTTATGTGAAAAACCATTGTCCTCATAGAGTAATTGGCATGAATACACCCAAAGAGGCATTTTCTGGTAAGAAGCCTGATATTTCTCATTTGAAGATTTTTGGCTTACTTGTTTTCATTCATGTGACGAAGGATGCCATGAAGAAGCTGGAGCTGACCACAGAGGTTGGGATATTTGTGGGGTACACAGAAACACCCCACAATTATCATGTGTATTTTCCAAACAGTTAGATGATTTTTGTGCGACGGGATATCAAATTTCATGAGGAGAAAGCCATGAAGTTGTCGCTTGAAAGGGAGCTACACTTGCATGTAGATAAGGAACTACTTGTTCCTAAAGATGAGCCTCAGGATGTGGATCAGCCAGAACAAGTGTTTCATGGAGTGGAAGAAACCACTCATGCAGTGCCAAACATCAAAGGGTAGAAGCGCACTACAGAAGCTGAGCGACTGAATCTTGATGCAGCGCAAAATATAGGAGCACCTACATCATAGCGCAGACAGAGACAGTCACCTGACCAATTTATTGGATACATGGCTCTGATGAGCAAGTGTATCGTGATGGAGCCATCCTCTTTCGAGGAAGCTATGGAGGATCCCGCATGGGTAGATGAGATGGTGGAAGAGTATGATTCAACTGTCAGAAAAAGTGCATGGGAGATTGTCCCAAGGCCGAAAGGGAAATCAGTGGTAGGTTCGAGATGGATCTACAAAGTGAAGCAAGCTATTGATGGGAGCATAGAGAAGTATAAGGCAATATTTTTTTCCCGAGGCTTCTCACAGATCGAGGGGATCGACTATGAAGAAACCTTTGCACCTGTCGCAAGGTATTCTTCCATACGGACCATCCTTGCTCTCTCAGCGCATATGGGTTGGCACATTCATCAGATGGATGTGAAGACTGCATTCCTCAACAGAGTCATTGATGAGGAGGTGTACATTGAGCAGCCTAAAGGATTCAAAATCTTCAGCAACAAGTCGCATGTGTGCAGGCTCAAAAGAGCATTGTATGGGCTGAAACAAGCACCTCGTGCTTGGTACACATGGATAGACAGTTATTTCACCGGACTTGGTTTCGCCAAGAGTGAGGCGGATCCGAACCTATACCAGATTGTGGTGGAGGGTATGCTTTTGATCATTGTGCTTTATGTATATGATTTAATACTAACGGGTGATGAACAGTTGATACACTCATGCAAGGAAGATCTTGCAAAGGAGTTTGAGATGAAGGACTTGGGCCTCCTTCATTATTTCCTGGGATTGGAAATTTGGCAGCGGAAGGGTGGACTATTTGTGTCTCAAGGAAAGTATGCTCGGGAGATACTAGATAAGTTTCACATGCAAGGCTACAAGCATGGAAAATTTTAGGGGCTAATATTCGCAAGTGGGCTAATTTTCCATGGTTTTTCCAAAAAAAAGATTCGCCAATTTCCATTTTTTTATAAAACTGGTTCGCCCAAATTTTATAATATAAAATTATTTTACCTTAAAAATCACCAACATTATATAGAATATATATATATATATATATATATAATATCATTATAAATTTGAATAATTTTACAAATACATCAGTAAACATTTTATATTTTTCATATTAGGGACTAGTGAGATTCGCCAATTTTTTAAACTTCAAGATAATTTTCCATATTAAAAACTATCCCTAGCTGCAAGCCTATCGACACTCCTCTTCCTGGTGGTTGGAGGAAAGAGGATGCTACATCGGCAAAGGTAGTGGATGCCACTGTTTATCGATAGTTGGTTGGTTCGCTCATGTATCTAGTCAATACACGACCGGACATAAGCTATGCTGTGAACCAGTTTTCACAAGCTATGGTTAAGCCTACCAAGCTCTTTTGGAAGGCAGGCAAGCATGTCCTAAGGTATCTCAGGGGCACATCTGGATATGGATTGTGGTACAAACAATCGGATGAGTTGAAGCTGCATGGCTTCATGGATTCAGATTGGGCAGGAAGCCCAATGGACAGAAAGAGCACATCTGGAGGGATTTTCAGTATCGGATCTACAGCAGTTTCTTGGTATAGCAATAAATAAATATCTATGGAACTCAGTTCAGTGGAGGCTGAGTACATGGCAGCAAGTTTGGCTGCATGCGAAGCTATATGGATGAGGACGATCCTAGTCAAGTTGTTCGGTTCTCACTTAGATCCTACTGTGATATATTGTGATAATCGGAGTTGCATTAAACTCTCGGTTAATCCAGTATTTCATGATATATCTAAACATATTTACATCTGTTACCATCATATCAAATATTGTGTGCAACGAAAGATCATGTTACTTTCTTACATTACTACGGAGGATCAAGATGCAGATATTTTGACGAAGGCGCTCACCAGGAGCAAATTCGAATACCATAGAGATAGGATCGACGCGGAAGATAATACCTATCTTTTTGAGAGGGAGTGTTGAGATTCAACAAGATGATGAGCTTAGTGAAAAGAGTCGCCTTCACTAAGTGGGCCCGTAAGCTATCTTTGGTGCAAGTCTATTTTTAGACTATGTCTATTTTTAGACATGTCGATCATATTCTATGAGTTGCAGAATGCTATTTGTGGATGGTTGGTCAAGTTGGAAAAATAGATGGAATTCTATTTTTAGATATTTTTGGCGGATTCTATTTTTAGATTGTCAATCTAAAAATAGATATGTCAAATATTATTAGCTCTTAATAATATTTGGACTCTAAACATTATCTTATTCTCTTGGAGCACTTCATTTAACTGCACATATGTGGCAAAGAAGTTGACAGAAGGAATTATGCTATTCCTGAGGGTTTACTGGAGCTAATTCTTGGAGACTTCAGTTATAACTCATGTGACAGAGTTTGGTGGAGTTACAGAAGTAGTTGGTGGAGTTGTATTTAGTTTAACTCAGTTAGACTCAGTTGAGCTAGTTGTATCTAGTCTAACTAATTGATACACTAGTGAGAGTGGTGTGAATTAATTAGTTAATTAATTCATTAAATAATAACTCATTAATAAACTAAAGAATACATCAGTTAACTACAGTGCATGGTAGTTTCAGTGGAGACCAGTGGAGAGATAGGTGAAAGAGCAAGTGTGACTATTAGTTGTGACTATAATGATGCATTGATTGCATCCAACACTCAGTGGAGATGCCAATGAATATTGTGCAGTGCAAACTTGGTGAATTCGAGTTCATTCAAAACCATTCTTTGGCAGGGATTGCGCAGTAGAGGCAGGCTAGCAGGTGGTAAAGATCGGTGCATGGATTTGCAAGATCGGACTTGATTAGTGTGTAGTGATTGTATTGTACTGAAAGCTTGATATGATCATATTTGTATGAGGATTGTTACATGATCTCTATGACATATATTATATACAGATAGTTAGGGTTTTCATCTTCAGGATTTCCCGTTAAAAAAATGTGTTCATATGTGTGAATTTTTATTGTTTCATGTGTGCATTGCAATCTTGATTTAATTTCCGCAAATGATCAATGGTGGAATAGATTATGTATTTTGCATGAAGTTAAAATAGTGTGATATCAGGAGAATCTTGGACATATAACACACAATTTATATAATTTCTACATAAAAGAGGGTAAAAGTCCTAAAAGAATGATGAAAGAACTTAGAAAAAAGATAGACACCAAAAGAAAAAAGAGATAAAAATAAGACCTGAAAGTGAGCAAGTCAAAATGTCAGTAATATTTACTTTACTGCAAGAATAATGATTATGTGTAGATTGTCAATAAATGCCATAATCCATGATAAATTAAACAACTTAATCTTAACTTTTAATGCTTTGAATTTCATGTCTTAGATATAGAATAAAGATATGTCGAATGGTATAAAATTGACAAATCAGTAGATGAGATAGAGAATAAATGAGGAGCTCAACAGTTTAATCTAAGCCCTCAGATGAAATAAGATTAGACTTATATAGTTTTTATTTTTTGAAAGAAAATTGATTTAGGTTTGCAAGCCTAAATGCACCCATTAAAATGAAGTAAAAAATGTTAGAAATAATTACGCGTAGGTAGAAAGTAGTTGTGCAAGCATGTAATAAAGCATCATCGGGAAAAAATCACTAATTTCCCCTCCCCTACAATTATTCAATATTCTAAACTATCAGTTAAAAAGGCTCAGAGCATTTCTCTGAATTTGTTTGGGACTGGACCCAAGGCTCGATGACTGATTGGTTAAAAATATTGAATTCCTATACAAAACCCATATTCATCAACATTTATCCTTCATCCATAATCATGATCCCTTTTCCTAAATAAAAACCCATTTTCTACTTAGTAAAAGTGAAACCCTAAATAACTAATTTCATTTCCTTTCAAAAAATCATTCAAAAACCAATAAAATACATTTATCCTAAGTTAAAGTCTGAAAACATACAACAAATACAACCTATGCTTTATTTAAACTTTCCTTAGAGTTAAAACATGTATTTTTATTCATTATATCATCCCTTTATTTCATATTAACTTCTAATTTATTAACTCCCTAAAACTATACCCTCATGTATAGTATTAAGTCCTTTATTTTTAATAACCCACAGAACCCTCTACTTAATGTTTAAACCAATGTTATAATAACCCATGTGATGAATTAAAACCCGCCCTTATCCCATTGGTTTAAACTTATCAAATAAAACAAATTACCCCTCCCCCTATGGTTTTAAATATTTATCACAGGGTTTATGTACCATATAATAATAAACCTGCACCCGCATATTCACGAAACATCTCTTAAATGTTTTAATTAAAACATATATAAAGCTTATCCCTCCGCTCAACCAAATAATACAAGGTTTAAACTTTAAAAATGTATGTTTATAAAGATTATTAAACCATCCCGTCGCATTCATCACCCCGCCCCCACTCCCAAATCTCAATGCATTTTCCAGATCAGATCCTGATCGTTCATAGGAGTCCTTCACAATCCAATGGCATAAAATCCATTTCGCAAATAAGCTTGCATGATATCCCCCATCTCATTTCTACACGAAATGGGTGGTATTTTGACTTTATCCCTCCCCCACATGGTTCCTTCTTATTGGATCGTGTTTGTTTCATCCAAAATAGCTTACCACCTAAAGTGAATGTGATAACCACTCACGGTTTTATACCCTTTGAGCTCAAAAACTGTCATCTATTGCAGGCACCAATTAAACCCTAATTTTCCTAAATAACATTGGAAATGCATTGTTTTCCTCTCTTTCTATGGGTAATCACTATATAAGCTATTATGACTTTGAAACAAGCATTTTCCATTATTTTCATGCCAAAAACCTGCAAATTTCAGCCTCTACCTATTGAAGATTTCCGAGGAGCATTGAATTGCTCTAGAAATCATAAAGACACCATTGAATCTATTCAAAAACCTTATAGACTTCTTCAAAAACTATTACCTGTGTATAACAGGTATTAATCCAACAATTTAGCCTATTTCGATTTGAAAGGACTTTAAAAAAGGAATGAATTACATTCAAAGTTCGAATCCACCCAAACAAGCCTATTAAAATATCCAAAAAACAGGCTAAACCCTGTCAAAATTTCTAAAAAAACCTTGTTTATGATGTGCATTGTTTTAAATCGTAAGTTGAGCCCAGAAACCCTCTAAAGGTAGCCTAAGCCTTTGTGCCTGCAAGCTACCCAAAATTGTATCAATTAGGGTTTTTGCCTAGGAGTATATCAGGGAAATATTAAACTCTGATTCTATCAATTTCCTAGCAACAAAGAAGAAAACACAGTTTAAATTGAAGAATCAAGTGGGGCCATTCATTTGCGCTCATAGAGATGTATAGGTAGAAGCAGCTACACATTTATTAGAATACAGGTTTGAAGAGAGCTTTCCTTGGAATTATGATCCACAAGGGATACTGAGTAAAATGAGGGTTAAGTGTAACTTGACACCCTACATTCATGAGACAGAACCAGAGATAGATTAATATGTCAATCATATTGAGTGGAAAGAAAATATTTTAGTAGATGCAGTGAAGAAAAGTGATATTAGTCACACTTTACAAACTGCAGATCAAACAAAAAAATCACCAAGAAGAACTTGATGAAACAGCTTGAGGAGAAGTGTGAGAATATGAACATCACCATAACTAGATTTATGGTCAAATTTGAGAATTTGAGGCAAAGAAGTTTGCCTAATATTTTGGTCATAAATAACAAATTAATGCCTCAGGAGGATTACAATAAAAATATCAGAGAATATGCAAAGGAGCAAGTTGAGAAATCAGGTGGACAAGGCACTCCAACAAGAAAAGTATTACTAAGAAGTTTTGAGGATTTCTTTTACTTGCAGCATGAGATAAGACACTTGTTCCTCATTAAACCAACTTTTTCCAAGTATATATAAGCAGATGAAAACTTCAGAAAACTCAAGAAAATCCAAATTTCAAATGATGACGATTGGGAGTCATTAACAGATTTACTATAAAAAATAAAAAGGAAGAAAGATAAAAGAGAACACAGTTTGCTGAATTGCAGTCAAAACAGATTTTTATTACAGTAGTAAACATATTTTACAGTGGTTAAAGAGTATCTGAGTTTAAAAGAGTATCTAGGATTAAATAAAATCAATGAAAGAGTATAAGATAAGCAGATCATATTTCAAAATGAACTTGAAATATCTGAAGCCAGCAAAAAGGACACCAAGGTAGCCAGCTGCACCTCATCCATAATAAGTTACTATTTTATTTGGATAGATAGGACAGCTTGCTAATTTGATAAGAAGCTATCCTTGTTTTGTTGTAAATATATATATTTTTTTCTTTAGATAATTCCTAGAAGAATTCTAGGATATTTTGTAAAACAATTATGTATAAATACTTCACCTTTAGAAGTATTATTGTGGAATAAATTGTTTAATATTTCTATAGTCATTTTTTATTGGACTCGAAGGTTTTTGTGTTTCAAATCTTGAGTAGCAGACTGGTTTGGATCAATTGGCATCATATTTTAGGATCCTTGTGATGAGCTATTGAAGTGAAGTATTTCCTTCTTGTCATTGTTTATCTTTCTTTGTTACATGCATCCATAATGTTTTCCAAATTTGAATGAATAAACAGGAGTATTAATTCAGGATTTATTAAAAAGACCCTGTCTTTATTGTTTATCATTTATATGTTTTTTGATGATTTCCAGAGTAGGGAACCCTTAATTTCTCCCTCTTTCGTTTGACCTCTTCCTACTACTTCTCTTTTCCGAATCAAAGAACCCTTCATTTCTCATTATCCCGATCATATCACCTGACCAAACAACCTTCCAAGATCTTCATGGGTTATCTATCTTGCCCTGAAAAAATTTGACTTCTTGACTTTGATCCTAGCTCTGTCTGCTTGATTTTTTACTCCTCAGCCCAATGGACAAATAGATTTCCCACTATCCACCTCATTAGGTGATTTTTCCCACCAAATCAATCGAACCAAAACCAAATTGCACAATCATAACTAGCATAATATTTTATAAATCAAACAACGTTAAATATTATAGAGAGAGCCCTCTCTGAACCCTAAGAAGGATAGATCTTAGAGTTTAAAAGTTGGCGTGTGGTTTCCTCTAGTGTTCTTAGACTTTAAACCAAAATCTCATAACTTTAGAATTACTAGAGGTATAACATACTGGCGACCATACTGGGGAACTAACCAATCATCAGTCATAAAATAGGTCTTAAAGAAACCTTTTCCATCATATTTTTGCCTTTAAGACTATTTTATAAGTTGTGAGTATCATTTTATCAAAAAAAAATTGTAATTCTGGCTTCTAGGAAAGTTTATCATACCAGGTCTAACCTGGGTCCTAAACCTGATGTTATAGTGGACAACCCAGACAGAATTGGCAAAAAGAAAAAATAGATAGAAGATTTAGATGTTAAAATTTCATTTAATAGAGTCAATTCATTACCACAATAATTAGTGAGTTTACAAGATATAGAGTTTGATTTGAAATTTCAAAATTCTTTGTTCAGAAGAAAATCTGAAAGTAATTTAAGTACTATTGTTTTAGACCATGTTTTTATTTCATTTTTGGAATCAAAACAGAAAAATATTGCAGCAAAATTTGAATTAAAGAAAATCAAAAATCAAGACAAACTTGAAGAGATTAATGCCACTATTCGTAAAGAAATTGATGAGGCTATAGAATTAGCCCAGCTTTTAGCATATACATCTAAACTTCCATCCCTCATTTAGATACCACTACATCATCTATATTTTCTACTACCATCCAATCTACAGATCCATTTAGTCCTAGATTACCATTACATCCTAGAGTATTATTTCCTTCATCCCCTACATCCATTTCATCTATTAGTTTACCTTCTACTTTTTCAAACACATCATTCTCATTTCCTACTAGTTCCTAAAGTTTAGTTTCACTTCCTAGTACCTCCACTTCAGCTTTTAGTTCTTCCACTTCTATTTTTATTTCAGCATTCTATAATCCAGTTTCATCAGCTACCTCTTCTAGTATAGCCCCAAGCACTTCCACTTTACCTCCTAGCCAAGCTAGAATTCAAGCTATGGCTACTAGGTATGCTCCCTTAGTTCTTCTAGGAAAACTTCATGACATGCCCCAAGATTATCAAATTAAAATACCACAGTTTGATGCTACTGCACAGCAGCACATAAACAAAATGAAAGATTACTTTGAACTCCATGAGAAATATGAATCAGATGTACAAATGAGGTTGTTTGCACAAACATTAACAAGAGAAGTAAAGAAGTGGTTTAAAGGTCTTACTGCGGATAGTATAGCCGATTTAGCTATTTTTCATAGATTATTTTTAAATAAATGGGAAAAGAATAAAAACCCCCTACAAATATTGTCTGAATTTGATGCTATGAAGAGAGCTCCCAATGAATCAGTACAAGACTATTGCACTAGATATAACAGTGTTTACAATTCAATTCCTACAAATCTAAAACCCACTCTTGATTTTGTCTTGCTCAAATTCCCATATGGATTTGACACTGACATGGCATATCAATTAAGAGAAAGAAATGCAGAAACCTTGGAAAGAATGCAAACAAATGTTGTAGGTGTAGAAGTAAACATTCTAGCTAAAAGGCAAGATTAAGAAATGAAAGGAGAGTAACCATGAAAGAAGAAGCCTCTAGTTCAGACACAAAAATAGATATGTTAGCTAAGAATTTAGAGAGAATGATGGATAGGTTAGATAACATAGAAATAATACCTCAATGGGATAATCAACAGCAAATCAGAAATCCAAATTTTAGGAAAAACATAAATTCAGGGAAATCAAAAGAATCGGTCCCAGACCAAACAATAAGACATCCATTTCAGGAGAACTATGCTGAAAGTTCTCAAAATAATGTTGAGGATGAGGATACCATAAATTTATTGGGAATAGATGATAATAACACTATCTTTCTCACAAAGGAAGATAAAGAGTTATTTGAACTCCAACAACTCCGATTAGATTCATGGGAATTCTTCGATTATAAACAAGGTTATGATTTTGCCATAAATTAAGTTCACAAGAAATATAACCTTAGGAGTAAGAAAAATACTAAACTTCTACTAAGAAAACAACACAAATTGAAAATAAGAAAACAGTAGAAGCCCCAACAACAAAAGTTCTGCAAATTCTCCCGAGGGAAAATAGGCAAAAATCTAGTTCTTCCCAAAAAGTTTCTAATCCTAAAATTTCACCAAGCCCTAAGATTGTTGACATAACAGATGAAGTTGCTCAAGCTACAAAAGATTTACAAAAATCAGTTGTTGCAAAAGAATCTGATTCTACTAAAACAACAAACTTAGATCCTAAAACATCCACTGATGATCCAAAAGCTACCACTGCAAAAACAGCTTCTGACAATTCTAAATCTGAAAAAAAAACATCTATTGCTTCACAAACCATTCCTGAAAAGAAAACAAAAAGCAGTAAAATACAAGAAAATCAAACTGAAAATTAAGACATAACTGTAGAAAAACAAGATAAACCTACACAAACTACAGTTACCAAAAAAGAGTTAATTCAAATAAGTAAATCTCAACCTTCATTCAACATACAAACTGAAATTGCAAAGTTAAAAATACCAATTCCTTTAACAGAATTGCTAAAACATGATTTTTATAGATCAACCATTACTCAAACACTAAACATAAATGATGGAGAAGACTCCATAAACTTGAATGATGATCAACCAGAGTTGATATTTGGCCCAGATGTAAATGGAAAGCATCAAGATGAATCATTTCCTCAATTCTACATCAGTTTAACGATTCATGATCAAATTTTACACAACACAATGTTAGATTCAGGAGCTTCACATAATTTAATGCCCAAATCCATAATGGAAACCCTGGAATTAGACATTACAATGCCTTACAAGGATTTATTTTCATTTGACTCAAGCAAAGTAAAATGCCTCGGATTAATCAAAGATTTATGTGTAACACTAGTTCGATATCCTGGTAAGAGTATACTTATGGACATTTTAGTAGCTGATATCCCACCCAAATATGGAATGTAATTATCTCACTCATGGGGAGCAAAGTTACAGGGATATATACAATTGGACATTTCTTGTGCTACTATATCAGTTTTTGGTCAACCTAAAAAGTTATATAGGGAAACATTAATGAAATACATGGTAAGTAATGCAGCAAGATCAATAAATTACCCAATTTATGCTACACCTACTAACCTAGATTCATTTACCCTATGTAATGCTGAAACTGATAATGAAATCAAGACTGGACTAAAGGAAGAAAAGAAAACACAAAACAATGATAATATTTTTCATGGATCTTTATGGCATTTAGATTTTTATGGCTCAGTAACCAAGTTAGGAGCAGGAGCATGAGTATGGCACTAGGGGAATTTTGAGGTCTAAAATGATCCTCCTAAGAAAAATGTACAAAAAAAATAAGCCTTATAAGAACCAATAGGATTCAAGATGATGATGTCAACTGTTAGTCATCAGTATTTTTCACCTGTTGTTGATGACTAGTTTCCTTAGCTAAGTTTTCTAGAAGCTAATCTCAAACTATCAATTTGTCATCTAGAAAACACCCCAAACAAATTTTTGTCCTCCTACCCCTTCCTGTCTATCTATGATGACAACAATATCTAGTTTTCAAATCCTATCTTGTTTCAGCAAAATATCCCTGTCTAGAGCTGTTTTAGCTTGGTTTATCTGCTATCATTTACCCTTGTTTCTCATACCATTCATTATCCAAAGGTTGACAAAGTTTCTGCAACTCTATCCATGGTCATCTTATCATTTGAAAATCTGATCACGCCTAAGAAAACACTCAGAATATGTAAAAATTGTCCCTAAGTTAGATAGTGGTGTTTAGGGAGTTTTTCCTTGGCTAAGATATCCTAGGCCAAAAACCCTCTATTTAGTACCAGTCAACCATGAATTAGTTCCTTTTCTACAAAGCAAGCATTGTGCTATCCATAGGTCGCACACCACTAAGAGGTCAATTTGTCTCATGTCAGAAGAAGTTCAACAAAGATCCAAATCAAGAAAAGAGAAGGTTTGTCACTATCTGAAGAAATATGCTTAGGTCATGGCAAAATCTCCATGAAACACCAAAAGAGATCTCCAAGGCTCCAAAGAATCCATTTTTACATCTCTACAAGGGTGTAACTGATTGATGATCAGTATGAAAATAAGAGCAAAAGGGACAAGTTCAAAAAGGTCTCTCATTTTGAAAAGGTTTGCCATTAGTGATCAGATGAAGAGCTGTAAAGAGAAGAGCAGCAAATGTACATGTTGTAAATCCAAAAATTGCCCAAAGAACAAAGATCACTCATAAAGTCAAAATGAATAACAAGGACTGAGTAATGCTGATCAGCAGTGCTGCCTGATCTTTCCCAAGGGCGTCATCATGCATGGACATAAGAAGACAGTTGCTTCTTATGTTACCTTGAACCTGGAATGTGAAAATTAGTCAAAGGCAACCTCAAGGTACCCCTGAAAACACAGTCAAAAGAAAGTTAGTTTAAAGGTGTCTGACAGTGAGAATTATCCATATATCAACCACTTTTTTCACTCCCAAAAAACTTCATAGTGATATGGTACCAAGCATATACGTATATTGTAGAGAAATGACACAGTGCTAAAATAGATGAAATTTCATGGTTATGATGAGAACCTCCTTCAAGAAAAAGCAGATGGTTAGAAGCATAGTGACAGAACCTCATTCAAAAGGCAGAGGGTTAGGAAGACATTGTTGTGGCCTCCTTCACAAACAAGAAGAGGGCCAACATGTTCTTAAGTGACTTTAGAAGCTGTTGTCCACCACCTCCTCCAAAGATGAAAAGAGGATGCATAGCAGGATTAAAATTATGTTCAAGAAAGTTTTCTTTTGGAAAGATTAGTTGAGGAATAATGGTGGAGCAAATGAAATTTTACAGGTTAAAAACCTATGTTACATCATCAGCAAATCAGTGACATAATGCTGCTAAAAACCTCTACTCTTAGGTTTATAAGAGCCTCCTTCAAAGTATAATCCGAGGATGGAGTTTTTGACTAAGAACAACCTCATCTAAATGGCCAAGGAAGTAGACCAAGATTGATTTTAAAATGACTTCTAAAACTGAATACAAAGAGAATCCACACAGATGGTTTATGAGGAAGAGCATATTTTTCATTTAAACAGATCCCTTATGATTTATCAAAAATACTCCCTCCAATGGAAGAATAAAGGGAGAGCACCAAAGGTTATTTTTCCAGCTCATTTAAAAAGACCGAGGGCACATTATTAAGATAGATGAATTTTCATTGATTAAAGACCTTTTTCATTATGAATTTAAGTGCCCAACCATGATTTTACATAAGCATGAGTGGTCACACTTGGAGGGACTTCTTTCAGTACAAATAGAAGGTCTATACACAGTCCAGGGGAAGTGTTAATACAAGGTGCCTAAAACCTCATCATTTCCCCGATCATGTAGTTCACTCTTAAAAAGCTTCAAAAATGCTTTGAGACAAGGACACTTGCCATAAGCAAAGTCACATGGGAAGAGAGCAGATGGTTTAACAAACTTCAACAATGGCCTTCTTCACAAAAAAGGCAGAGGATCAACTCTCCAAATGTTTACACTATGAATCAGCTCATTCAAAAGGTTAAAAGGGTGACGTAACCATGATTCACTTCGATCAAAGGGTGCCTCCATAAAATGATCAGAGATAGAGTCTTGGTGGGCATGAGAATTTTACATTATGAGGTGTTTTCAATCAGAAGATAAGCTCAAGATTTTAAGTTTGAAAGATCACCTTCGAAAGGGAAATATGGCACAATGTCTTACAAAGATAAGTTTTTGTTTTAGAGGCCTTCTTTGTGTAAACAAGCAGAAGAAGAAAACACTGGGAACCAGATGTCATGATTTAAAGGCCTCATCTCTTCATAAAACTATGAACACATAGCGTATTCAAAATGCTGCAATGGGAATGTTTTTATTAGCCCCTTTTAGATGATGTGCTAGGTCACAGTTTTGGAGATGACCATTGCAATCCATCCAAATGCTTTTCCCAATGGATAGACAAAGAGAATTTTCGTAATCATATTACATGTTTCTGGTTTGGGTTTGCAAAGTGACATAATATTGAGGAAGGCAGGTATCACAGACGAATTCCTAACGAAGAACAAAGGGATTGTTTGAAAAGATATAATTCAAAATGACAAGTGGAAAAAACACAGCTACCCCTAAAATTATCTATTCAAAGGGACAGAGGGTACGCATATTTAAAAACACCTCCTCCACTTCATAAAAACATCAAGATATGATATGGTGTTTTAAGAGAAGATTTACTAAAAAGATAGATTTAAGAGACAGTGTGAATAAGAAAGGGCATGACACAGTCATCTATGTTTCAAGACAACCTTACAAGGAGATAAACACATCCCAGTTTTGGCAGTGATTATGAGCAACTTAGATAAATGAAATGACATGACCTCCTCTGTAATGAGCATAGGGTCACAACCATCATTAGGGATGAGGGTATTCATATTTGTAAAGGACAGTTTACAAAGGCTTAAAAGGAAAAAGTTTGATTTTTTAAATTGAAAGGAAGGAAATGTTGTTTCAAAAGTATAAAGGGCAAGAAGCCAACGTTCATTCTCACTTTGCAAACTGACTGAGGGAGAATAGGTATTGAGAAAATTTCTAAATCATTTTAGGCTTGAGTAAATGCGCAGCACACCTGTAGTCGCTCACTGAGAAAAAGTGTTAAGGGCACGGTGTGCCTGTGCGGTTGCGCGGCACGGTTGGGCCATCATTCAACGGGTGCCTAGCAACCAAGTTTGAACGCATTGGCTGTTTCCGTTAAATCCCGCCCGGGCCGACACCAACCATCTGTGAATGCGTTGTTCTGTTCAGGCTGCAACCATCTCTAAATATCAGTTTCCCGCCCGGGACAATGCTCAAAAAGGCCCTCAAAAATGGTTGAAGACCGAACTTTGCTCAAGGAAATTCATCTAAACAACATCAGAGGACATAATTAGCAGGTATTTATTTTCTTCTTCACATAAATTCTTGGCTTAAAAATGATTGAATCAGGTTTGAAAAAGGACTAATCACAGTCTTACAAGGAAGCCAAACATTGTTAGTGTCAAGAGTAACCTATCTGTTTAAAAAGACAAAGGTAGTGTTTAAAGAAGGTCTATTTTTCAGTTTAAAAGGGATCCCTCATACAGTGATTTTCAAAAGAGGAAACATAGCCATTTTCAAGGATACTTTCCTGTTGAGACACCAAAGAGAAGCAGTGATAAAAGAGGAAGTTTGATTGTCAAGGATCTTGTTGTTTTGAATAGTTAAGGGAAAAATATTGGAACTAATTCTTAGCTGAAACACAGTTGCTCTAAAAACCTATCTGTTTGCTAGCCTAGAAAGAAAATAGTGATCATCAAAGGGTCAGTAATATTACAAAAGGGAAAACATTGTTGTTTTCAAAGTAGCCTGTCTGCTCAAAAATCACAGAGAAACAATGAATAAGAAGGAAGATTTTTAGTGTCAAAAGGAAAGGGGAATTGTCTTCATAAGCCACAAATAGATTTTATTAAAATCCTTTTTCTCACAACATAGTTCATAAGAAGGGAGTTTGCTTTCACTTATCAAAAACTTGTTTGCCAACTAAAGATAAAAGCAGTTCTCAAAGAAAGGGTCTATTTTTCAATACATTTCAAGGTCTTGTTTGGTAAGTCAGTGAAGGGTATCAGAAAATAAGGATAGCAGAAGTGGGTATCACAATAGGTATGAGCCTATTACAACTCAAGAAGTGAATGAATCTCCTTCAGTACTCTTTAATTTTCATGAAGTAGGGTGCTTGGATTTTTTCCAAAAGGTCCAAGAAGTAAAAAATCACCCTCCTTTAACACATTTGTTTGCTTTAGGCTGCAAGGAAAGCATGTCCATCTAGCAGGTCTGGATTTCAAACTCTCTCTTAGGGCTATCTCCAAAGCTACTAAGATACCATATATAGGAGAAAAGTGGTTCAAACAAACATACCTAGATCTGAATCACTACAAACCCTTTCTAAAACCAGAACATCATGATGCTTGCCAAGCTATTTTCCCTTTTTCTCACTTTTTGAGCAGTTATGCCCCCCTCATGAAAGTAATCATGAAGTATTTCACATGTGAAGGGAGGTTTTCTCGGATTTATGCCTATCACATCAGGCTTCTTATGCATTTCACAAGAACTCAGTTGTTGAACCTACCTTTCTTCCTCTACAAAAGCTTTGACAAGATGGCCTCTACTGTCCAAAAGAATCCCTCCACTCAAAAACAAGCATGTTTATTTCATCATTCCCTTATCAAGATCATCATCCTCCATCAACTTGAGAAAAAGGGAGTTTCTTGGGACTCTTTCATCTCCCATCCTGATTTTTCCATTGCCTCTTCATCTCATGTGCCTTCCTCACCATCCACTCATTATATTTCTCCTTATTCTAGTAAATCCACTCCTAAAAGACCAAAATCCCCTATGATTGAGAATGAAGAAGAGAAGAAGCAAACAAGTGATGAATAAGGGCAAAGTGACAAGAAGCAAACTAGTGATGATGAGGGACAAGTAAAGACTCTAAGCATGATAGTGGGAAAGAAGGAAATGATGATGGGCATGAACCAATTGATGGTAAGCATAGCAGTCATGAAGAGGAACATGATGGCAGCCAACACAACAGCAAGCATGATGATGATGAGGGACAAAAAAGTGAAGGAAAATAGCACATCAGTCATGAAGAAAGAAGGTACAGAGATGAACAAAATAGTCCTCAAGATGACAAACAAAGTGGCAGCCAAAATAGTCATGATGAGGGTCATGACAGCCCACAAAAAGACACTTATGATGAGAAACAAGACAACCGTCAAGAAAGCAATAATGATGGCAATAAAAAACCAAACAATGAGAATTCCAAAGGGGGCAGCATGGAGAAAAAAGATCAAAAAAGTCATAAGGGCAGCCAAGACCAAACCAAGGGCCAAGTTGAGCAAATGAAAGTTATGAAAATATCTCTCCCTTCTCCTCAACACAGCGAAGAGCATGTGCTAGCTGCCTCTCCTAGGCAGGGGGCCGTGACTCTTCCTCCAAAAGTGGCGAAGCCTAGAAACACTAGATCAGCAAAGAAGAAGATCACTCCCGCAGTGACTAGCAATGTCACAAGACCGCTAAGAAGTAGAGGCAAGCTGCCTAAGAAGAGCATTTTTGAATTGCCAAAGAGGAAGAGGACCAAGAAGTCTATCCAAGGCAAAGGGAAAGAAAAAGAGGAGAGTAGTCATGAAAAGGAAAGGGAGTTTGACATCATCCAGATAGACAGTGATGATGGGGATGATGATGCTAGAATTCTTGAGGCTCTTTTACAAAACAGAGAAGCCCAAATTCATGACCTAAAATTTGATCTAGACATGTCCAAAGACCTCATACATGCGCTACATATGCAAAACAAACAAATGAGTGGTCAAATGGTAGTTTATGAGGCCCGGGCTTTCAAATACCAAAGGGAAACCTACAAAGCACAAGTCAAGATTGAAGGGCTTATGGGAGAATTTAATGATACTGAAGAAGAAGAACATCCAATGAGGAAGAGGCCTAAGACTAAGGGTCTCAAGAAGGCTTTGGAGAAAAAGAAGGAAGAAGAGACAGCTTTTGTTCGATCTTATCCTCTCACTCAATTGCTTGCCCAAGAAATAGAGAATGATGGAGAATCATGGCTTGAAAGGGCCAACCAGCATTTGGAGGATAAATTAGAGAAAGATAACAAGGACTTGAGTCTACAAAAGTGTTAGTATGAATCTTTCATCGTAAAAGATCATTTTAGCTACGCATAACAAATAGCCCTAACATCGATTATGGCTGTAAAATATCTTTAAGATTGCTGCAAAAATTTAGATCTAAGCACAAAAGATAGTAAGCAGATAAAATATAACATAGCTCCATAGATCCAATGAACAAGAAAAGAAGAATGTATTTGAAAGAATTTTGTATTATATTAAAGAATGGGGCACCTGAGAGGAAAACAAGATAGGTGTCTTCCGGTTCTCCTCAGTGGGATGGGTTCTTGGAAGTCCTCATTGTTTCAGATCTAACATTTCTCTCTCTTATGGATGTAGAAAAGCAAACATAGAACTCAATGGGAGTTCACAAAGAAAAATGGAAAATGGTGACCAAGAATAGATCCAGAGTGATCTAATGCAATGAAGGCGATTAATGAATGGAAGAAACCCCCTTATTTATAACAAAATATTGGGGCGGTCTAGAATTCGGTGCATGAATAAAATATTATTAATCGAATTCTAGAAGCACCTTTTAGGAATATTTTATTATATTTGTTGGAGGGAAAAGGATTCTTGACTTGGGTCAATTCCTTTATTTATAAATAATAAATAAATAAATGATTTATTTATCATTTTAGGAGAATGATGGGAATATAATTAAATAAATAATGGTTTATTTAATTATTTATGGATGATTTAGTCAAATTTAACTAAGAATATTATTTAAATAATGATTTAAATAACTTATTCTTAGGGAATAATTAAATAAATAAGGGTTTATTTAATTAAGTTCCTTATTTTGGGTTAAATATGACCAGGAAATATAAACAAATGAGTTATTTTATATGGTGAAATCAATTTTACTTAGGGTAAAATTGGTCTTACATGGTGTACTTGGGTTCATCTAATAATAATAGGTTAGATGACCAAAAAATGGTGTAACAAATTGCCCCCCAACGTACGAGTGTTAGGAGAAAATCATATGACCGAAGTACGTTGTAAGAACTCAATCACTAGATATCGAGAGGGAAGTGAGAGAGAGAAATGTAAGGTTGTCTGATGTGCTAAAGGACTAGACCCTGAGGAGATGAGACTTACAGGTGCAAAAAGTCTCTAGTTTATGAAGTGGTACCTGTGCTAAAGGCGGCGGGGGAGGCATACCTATGCCAGCTGAGACAAAGTACAAAGAATAAGGCACCTGGAAAACCACGAAACGCAATAAGTACAAAGAGTAAGGCACCCAGAAAACCACGGAACGCAATAATGAAGCATGTGTTGGCCGAAACATGAGCCAGATAAATCATAGGATGAATCCCACATACATTTGATGCCTGGAATAATCGTCAGGACTTATACAGTAATATGGTAGTACATGAGATACAAATATACCCAAATGCCCCCTACACACGGGGAAGGGCTCTCAAAATCTGACAGAGATATGTGAATCGAAAATGGCACTGCAAGCGGTTGAAGCCGATATCATCAAATGAGAGGAGATGCATCAAGGGTGGGAATGAAGTCATCTAGGCATGTGGGGGGCTACGTACAGAGCCACCCCCTCATGAGGAATGAGACATCTCACACATGCCCAGGAATCACCAATAGTTGTTGCGGCATCACTGGACCACCGAGTATACTTATCACGAACATGCTAAATAGGGGCTAGATCCAAGGTACCTAGATGAAGACTAATGATGATGTTGAAATGATGAAAGGTCCAAAGGGGACACGAAAAACATGAGTATGAAATGGTATCTCATGACGGAAATCGACACAGACAAGAATGAAGATGGAGGCTAAGTGGTGCCCCAAGGCAAAGTGTTGTAAGTGAGGAAATCCGATTTGAAAAAGGAGGAAAGGAAGATTTCGTGGACAACATGTGTCCTGGTGAAGTAGTGACTAATGAAAACAAACATATGCTGGCTATCTACAAGAAAGTAAAACATGCATTTCGACCGGGAAATGTTAAGGGTAATACCTCTTGAGATAGAGTGCATTGCGAGGATTAGGAAGGGGGTGGCCTTCAAAGTCCTCTAAAAGATATGCCCCCTTCCCAAGATTTTTATTGATGATGTAAGGACCTAGCCATAATGAGTCGAACTTTCCATGACCGAGGGTATCGTGGGCCTGGTCATATACTAGAACAATTTCACCTTCATGAAAGGTGCAAGGATGCACTTTTCGGTCATACTGAGCTTTGGTGTGCTTTTTGGCCGCTTCAAGAGTTTGTAATGCAACACGACGATCTTCAAAAGTGTGCTCAAGCATGATAAGTCATTGTTCTAGAGGTTGGGTATCAGGGAGAAGTTCGACGGCCAAATGAAGGGAAGGGATTTCACATTCGATTGGTAATATTGCCTCCTCACCAAAGACAAGGTGGAAAGGAGTGAAACCGGTGGAAGTTTTAACAGAAGTATGATAAGCCCACAAAGCATGGAAGAGCATGAGATGCCAATTGGTTTCGTATTTATTAACCGTTCGTTGAAGCATGGTTTTAAGAATTTTTTTGACCGCTTCAACTTGGCCATTACCTTGGGGGTAATAGGAAAATGAATATTGGTGTTCAAAACCCAATAAGGAGGAGAGCTCATTCCAAATCTGATCTTCGAAATGTCAGCCATGGTCTGATACTAACTGTTTGGGAACTTTGAATCGAGCAATGACATGGTTAAAGAAAAAGAGGGCTGCAGTGGCTACCGTATTGTTGAACGTAGTCATAGCTTCGGCCCATTTAGTGAAGTAGTCAACCACCACGATGATATATTTGTGGTTACCAACAGATGGAGGTCGACATTCCATAAATTCGATGTCCCATTTACAAAAAGGACCAGCTGTGATGACAGGATGGAGAGGAGAGGGAGGAGCTCGCGCCTTGGGGGCGAAATGTTGGCAATTGGAACCGTGTTTGACTACTTCAATGCAATCACTGAAGAGAGAAGGCCAAAAATACCTAGCACGCATGATTTTTTGGGCGGTGGCAAGGTCGGAGAGGTGGCCACCACAAGCGCCACTATGACAGGCATTTAGGACTTGCTCGGCTTCAGCGTGGGTGAGGCAAGGACGAAGGACAGTATATACGCCGCAACGATCAAGTTCATCGCTGATTAGAAGGTAGCGAGAGGCTTGGTGTCAGATACATCGTCGAGCATCACGATCAAGGTGAAGGGTGAACTTTTGGGTTCGCAAGTAAGTAAGGATGTCACCATACCAAGCATCGTCGGTGGTGATGGCAAAAAAATGTTCATCGGGAAGAGCGTCATTAATTGGAGTATCTTGCGTCCGGGTAGGTAAATCAGAAATGAGTTCACAAATGAAAGCCATGGGGTTGGAATTAGTCACAACCTTGGTTGAACACATGAGGATATAATGACGCAATTTTTGGACCGAGAACACGACAGCTAGTGCTAATTTTTCTTCATGTGAGTAGGACACAGGTGGACCGGCAAGGTTCTTACTGACATAATAGATCACATGTTCGACACCATTATCATCCTCCTGGATAAGGACACCAGCAACCGAATATGTGGAAGCGGAGATGTATAGGATTAAATCTCAGTCAAAGTCAGGGGGACAAATCAAGGGAGCAGATGTGAGAGCATGATTGAGGGCATCAAAAGACTCTTGAGCGTATGTATCCCAGACAAAAGGGGTGTGAGATCAAATAAGTCTAAGGAAGCCATGCGCGGTAGTGGCGTAGTCAGGAACGAATCGGCGAATAAAATTAGCTTTGCCTTGGATACTTTGTAGCTGGCGTAAGGTACGAAGCAGAGGAAGTTCAAGAATGGCTTGAACCTTCAAAGGGTCAAGAGTTATCCCGTCTTTAGACAAGATGAAGCTGAGGAGATGACCGGCGGGAACACAGAAGACACATTTCAAAGGGTTAAGGCGAATGTTATACTTGCGGCATCAGAGAAAAATGGTACGCAGATCATGAAGGTGTTGCGCCCGATGTTTAGAACGTGCAGTAAGGTCGTATAAATAAGCAAGGATAATATGAGCTAATTCATGGAATAAATAAGACATGGCTCATTGAAAGGTGGCGCCAACTTTTTAAGGCCAAATGGCATGACTCGGTATGCGAAATTTCCCCACGGACTAATGAACGCAGTTTTAAGTTGATCAGCACGACGGATAACAATTTGGTTGTATCTGGAGAAGCCATCCATAAAGGAGAGAATCTCGTGCCCCGCACACTCATCGATGATTTGGTCAATAAATGGTGTGGGGAAGTTTTCTTTGGGACAAGCTTTGTTCAGATCGCGAAAGTCGGTGCAAACACGAATGGTGCCTTGTTTTTTGAGGACGGGAACTGGGTTAGACACCCAAGTGGTATATTCAATGGGGTAAATGAAACCAGCCTGCCGGAGCTTGTCGATTTCAGCTTTGATGGCTTCACATCTAGAAGGATGGATGGGTCTCAACTTTTGACGAACTGGAATGGCATCAGGCCATGTGTCGATGTGATGTTCGACAATGGCAGGATCGAGTCCGGGCATTTCTGAGTATGACCAAGCGAAAACATCACGGAATTCTTTGAAGAGTTTCGTGTAGGCTTCAATTTCTTCTGGAGTGCATTGGGCACCCATGGTGATAGGTTCTTCAATACCTGGCTTGACAGAAATGTTTAGTTTGATGGTGGGAGAGATATTATCCATATTGCCTTCGTCGAAAGCATCAGGTGTAGGGATGGGGTTTTTGAACCAATCGACTTTATCGGGAATGAAGTCTTTGGATTCGAGGGCATATTGGACATGGGATTGATGTGGGAGGAAATATGCACAATGGTGCATATCGTCCCATGGAAAATCAGGGTTGGTCATGGCTTCCATGATGTCTTCATCGGACTGGAATATGGGAAGAGAGGATGGAAGAGGTTGACTTGAGGAGGTAGAGGGATGAGACTCTTGATTATGATGGGAAGGGCTCACAAGTATGATGATATGTGAGGTGACAGAGTGAGCAGTTGAATGATCAGGCGAAGCATTGGGGGAAGGTTCTAAGGGGTTGGTATCTAAGAGTCGCGATGATGAGGAAAGGTAGGAAATGGTAGCTGAAGTCTCAGTCATTTCGGTATTAGGAGGAGGAATGGTAATCGTGTTAGAAAGGTGGTCCTGTGTGAGGGAAGAAGGATTACGAGTGAGGGCGGCTTTGAATTGGTGGTATGTGGCTAAAGAGGCATGATACTCGTCAAGGCGGGGGCAAAGGTGGGTATAGTGGCCATGGAAATTTCACAAAGAACAAGGGTGATTGGTGCGCAAATTCTTAAGTTTAGGGGTAGAATCCGGTATGGTGACATGGACTTCTGGGATGTCTGATTCTGGAAATGTTCCATGAACCATGGTCTTGAGAGGTGGTAATTCAGGGCAGGTATGAGTGGCGTGACCAACAACATCACACAAAGCACACTGGATGGGATGCTTGGGAGGCCAAGGAGGGGCAGGGTTGGGTGGGGTAGGTTTGTCCTTAGATGCCCCCCTACGAGCTTTGCCATTTTTACTCTAAGCGGTTGTAACAGGAGGCAGTGCTTGTTGAGGTGACTGAGGTACCAGTGTAGCAAGAGAAGTCTTAGGGATTGGTTGAACTGGGGTCAAAGTAATATATGGTTTAGGTTGACTGGGCAGAGTGGTGGTTGGAGGGTCAAGATACCGGATGGGTATACCCAAGGTCAAGTTGGGGAGGGATAGGGTGGCCAAGGTAGGGACCGAATAAGCTCCAGGAGAGGGAGCGAGGAAAGGGATCTGACCAGCATGGAAATGGCCAAGAGGAATGGTGCCAAGGGGGTTGATTGCAGGTGAAATCAACCCATGAGGAGTGGTGGTAGAAGAAGATTCAGAAGGAAGAAGGGTGGCTAACGGGGGCGAAGGGCCAGGAGATGGTTAAGGTTGAGGGTGCTGACTAGCCAAAGTGGGCGTTCTAAGGTTAGCCCAAGAGGATTGCATCATGCAAACGTTCGCCAAGTTAGGATCAGAGACAGGAGGGGAGTCGAAAAAGGTGCCAAGCAAGGAGGATTCTTTGTAGACGCCGAGGGAAACACTGGTTGAAGAATCAACAGTTTGCTTGTTGGTGACAGTAGAGATGGTGGACTCAGGGGAGGTCTGAGATTTTGGTTCATGGTAATTCAACTGGTCAATGGTGACAATCTTTCCATTATGAGGGAAAAACATCTTGCGGTAGACTGTGGACGGGACGGCTGACATGGAATAGGTGTAACTACGCACCAAAAGGATGTTGTAGTCAAGAGGGGCGTCGATAACTTCAACGTCGACACAAAAAATCTTGCTGGCAAGGGTGATAGGATAGTTACGAAATAGGCCAATGGGCTGGGAGGCATGGCCATCCCACGCGCGAAGTGTTACACCATTTTTTGGTCATCTAACCTATTATCATTAGATGGACCAAATTACACCATGTAAGACCAATTTTACCCTAAGTAAAATTGCCTTCACTATGTTAAAACAGGAAACCCCAAAAGGAAATATTAAACAAACCTATATTTGTTTGATTTCCTCATGGAATAATTAATTAAACCATAATTTAATTATTATTCCCAGTCATGTTTAACCCAAAATCAAAGAAATTAATTATATAAACCTTTATTTATCTTATTATTTTCTAGGAATAATAATTTAAACCTTATTTAGATGATATTCCTTGTTAAATATGACCAAATCACCCACAAATAATTAAATAAATCACTATTTATTTAATTATCTTTCAACCACTTCCTTAAATAATTAAATAAATCATTATTTATTTGATTATCTTCTAACCGCTTCCTTAAAAAGATAAATAAACCATTTATTTATTTATTTTTGACAAATTAAGGGATTTGACCCAAGTCAAATACCTTTTCCCTCCAACAAATATAATAAAATATTCCATAAAAAGTGGATCTAGATCCGGTTAACCCATGCACCAAGATCTAGAATGACCCAATATTTTGTTATAAATAGGAGGGTTTTTCCTACCATTCTTCACCTTTTGTTGCCTATTAGATCACTCTGGATCTATACACTTGGTCCCATTTTTCTACCATTTGCTGTGTGAGCTCTCTTTGAGTTCCATTCTTTGTGTGGGTTTTCTACACCAACAAGAGAGAGAAATCTTAGATCTGAAGTGCTGAGGACTTCCAAGAACCCATCCCACTGAGGAGAATTGGATACACCTTCTTGTTTTCCTCCCAGGTGCCCAATTAATATAAAAAATTCTTTCAAAAATTGTTCTTGTCTTGTCTATTGGTATATGGAGTAAACCCTTGTTTTTTCTGCTTAATGTCTTTCCATGCATAGATCTGGTTTTTGCAGCTCTTTTATGTTCAACTAACCGCAGATCTGAAGATATTGGCAGCCACTTTTTTTGTTAGGGCTATTAGTTATGCGTAGCTAAAGTGGTCCTTTTTCGTACGCTTCAACAAAGGATTCATACTACCAAATGGCGACTCCACCTCATACTAGTCAGCAACCTCCCCCTCGCCCTCCACAGCCCGCTCCTAGCCATTCATCTCAGCCAGCCGAACCTCCTCCTTCTGGCCCTCCCCCTACAGCTGGTATCCCTGAACCCCTTTATCCACCTGGATCGGTTCCTCCTGGCCTTAACCATCTCGAAGTCATCCCTCCTGGTCATTACCCTGCTGGGCAGATCCTTTTCCTGGCTCCCCCTCCCGGAGTATTTTCTGTCCCCGTCATGGCCAACCTCTCTCTCCCTAACTTGACCTTGGGCATACCGGTCTGGTACCTTGATCCCCCAGCCGCCACCCCTCCTGGTCATCCCAAACCCTACATGGCTTTGACACCGGTTCAACCGGTCCCCCTCGCTTCCTCCATTGCCACTGTGCCCCCAGCACCTCCACAGGACCCTTCTCCTATCGCGATGGCTCCCGAGAAGAAAGGCAAAGCCCACAAGGGGGCACCCAAAGACAAGACCACCACGACTGACCTGGCCCCTCCTCCGCCCGCAAAGCCTTGTGCCTTATGTGATGTCACCGGTCATGCCACCCATGCTTGTCCCGAGTTGCCTCGTATTCAGCCCATGTTTAAAGTCGCGTTCCCCGAGTCTACGGTCCCTGAAGCCTCCATTCCTTCTTCGTCCGTAACCAAGAACCCCAAGACTCTCCGCACCAACAAACCCTGTGCTTTGTGCGGCGTTCATGGTCTTTATTCCCACCATTGTCCTCACCTGACGCATTACCACGCCTCTTTAGAGGTGGTCCGAGAGTATGAGGTTGAACAAAATCAATCCGCCTCTCCCATCCTCGCACAGTATGCTTCAGGTCAGCCTGAGGATCCCCCCGCTCCCATCGACATTCTCCCCCCTGATGTTTAGATGACGGAGTCTATTGCAACCATTCTTTACCTATCCTCCTCTACAAGACACTCAGAGCCTAGCCCCCCTGCGTCCTCCCCTGTTGTGTCCCCTGACCACCCCTTTCCTACCCATACACGAGATCACTCCACCCGTGTCTCTGTTGACCTCTGCAGCCCGAGTCCTCACCATACTTCCGATAGCCCTCATATACCACCCTCAAGTTTGTATATGAGTCATATTCATCCTGCTCCTTGCACTCCCTCCCGCGGTTACCACCCAATGACTTTTGTGCACTCACACTTCCGTTATTGCCTCTCCTCCCCTCATTTGTTGTCTTGTCACACCATTTCGCAGGACCCCCCATCCACACCCTTTATCAGTTACGCCGATGGTGCCAGTCGTTACTCCCGGAATCTAGCCTTGGCAGGTTGGGCCATCTTCACCCCCTTGCATGCCCTTGTTCTTTCTAACGGGGTCTGCATTGGTTCTGCCACCAACAATCAGGCCGAATATGATGCAGTGCGTGGTCTCTTAGCCGATGCCCTCTTTCATCGCATCCTTCATCTGCACGTTCGTTTGGATTCCCTACTTCTTGTAATGCAACTAAATGGTGTTTATCGTGTGCATAACCCTGTGCTGTTTAGACGCTATTTACGAGTGAAACTCTTGATACGTGCATTTGAAACCATAACTTTCAACCATGTACCTCGAGAACAGAATCACTATGTAGATAGTATTGCAAACCATGTTCTATATTGGCATTTATCACACACATTTCATACAAGACAATAACATTCATAACCATCAAAAAACGATGCATATCCATAATATGTGTCGCAAAACATGTGTTTAGAGTCCATCTACTCTGATACATATGACATGCCCATAGCATGTTACAAAAAACCCAAAACTGGGGGCACCACCTGTCCCTACATACATAATAGGGAGCACCACATGCCCCACCCCTAATCACTATCTGGAGGATCCCGGGCCAATGGCTCTGCCTCTGCAGCATGGAGATCGCGCATCGCCTGACCGGCCATCGCCATGCGCCGCATGACACCTCACCATTCCGAGCGTAGACCAACACATGGCTCTATGAATTGATCATCTAAGTCCTGCCACCCGCGCTTTGATACTCCGGTCAACAACCTTTCGCATCTACGGCGGATGTCCTCCAGCAGGGAGGTTGCATCCTCATTATGTGCCGCTCTCGACCCACTCGGACCTGTAGCTCCGGATGCTGCCGGTCGTCCCATATATCTGGCTGGTTTTACCGGTGCTATATCTGCATACCAAAAGTACATGAATCAGTACCCTAAATTACTATTCAAAAAACTGCCCACACAAGAATAGCAATCTGTCACTTACCATCGGGCCCCCAGACTCAACCAGGCGGAAGTGGCAGGTCCGGATCTCCACAATAGCTCATCCCACTATAGGGATAGTCGTCTATGTACAACGGCATCTGATCCCAATGGGCAAAAAACTCAGGTCGAAACACTCGCCCGACTGCCCCTCCTCCTCCTCTGCACAGTAGCCATCCCCAACGGTGCATCCTGGGCTCTCTCGGGCCCCCATCTGGAAGCTGTACATGAGGCCTCAAGGTCGGGATCTTCTCAAAGAAGAAGGCGCACAACAAAGTCCCATATGAGCAATCATGGTTCACCTGCCGCCTGCATAGCAACAATTTTCGCTTTAGCGACACCAACATCATTTGGGCCCACCCATAGTAGGGCCCACCCAGCACACTCTCCACTATCATCATCTGCCCCCCAGTGATGTGATGGAGCGCCTGGTTGCCCAAGATACGCAGCACAGCTGCGGCCACTGCACAGGTTTCTAGCCTCTCTAGATCCCCGATCGGTATTCGAGTCCTCTTGACTTGGAGACCCGGTCGACAATGACGCTCCACAAACTCCATGATATGTCGCCCCCGTGGCAATACTGGTTGTGTGTTTCCCACCATCCCCAGTGGCGGGAGACCAGTCAGGAAATACACGTCCTGGACTGTCAGTTCGATCCTGTGCCCCTGCACTACAACGACCTCCTAATCTGGATCCCAGTAACTGATAATCCGAGCCAATAATGGTTCTCCTGCTCTCATCAAAGGGTTCTCCAAAAACTTGAGAACCCCAAATCTGGCCAATACACGACGGACGCCCTGATCCGCCTGGATCTCTGCCCGTAGTGTCCCCAGGTCTCTTTCTCTCCAGTTAACCCGTAAATCTGCCATACCTGCACAAACACATCATTTTGGTCAGCTTACAGATCGGGAAAACCATAACCAAACACCAAAACCCAACTTCCAGCCATAAAACAGCACCAAAACCCCCTCCTCTCCCAGGTCGCAGTTTTCTGCCCATTTCTGGGACAGGTCGCACTTTTTTTCCTGAAACCTGCTTCCCAGGTCGCACTTTTTGGCTCAAAAAGTGCGACCCAGCCGTAGAGATGAAGGAGGGGTTATTTCTGGGATTCTGGGCCCTAAACTGAAAATTTAATCCATCAAAATGCAAGAGAAAGGTTAGGCCTCTTACCTGCAACTGACGGATCTCGATTCCAATAGTCGGTTTGTCCGCTACGTTCACCGCAAGATTTAGGGCCTTCTCTCCTCTCTACATTCACCACATCAACAATAGCAAATGAGTGATTTTGGAGGGAAAACTGCCTTATTAAAAGAGAACCCATGTTTATTCTTTCAACTTCTGCGACCACACCGTAGCCCCGTTTGATGAACCGTCTGCACCGTTCGAAAGCTCTCACCGAGCCCTCAAATGGGTATTTGTTAGTTTTTTGTGATCTGATACTTCACCAGGACACATTTTGTCCCAGAAGGGTCACTTCACCTCTCCTTAAAATCGAATTTCCTCACTTACGACACTTGTACTTGGGGCACCATCTTGCCTCCTTACTTTTCTTTGTTCGTGTCGATTTTCGTCATGAGTTCCCATCTTGTACTCATGTTTCCACCATCCCCCATTGGGGCCTTTACTGTGTGGCAGCACCATCGAGTCGCCCTTGTTTAGAGCATCCAAGTTGAGTCACCATTCCCTCCATGGAGTCTATACCGAGTCCCTTTGTACCCCACTATAGCCCTCCATCCTTCATTGCTTGGTCTCTCTCTTGTGTCGCACATTATGACCTTCAGTTCCACTGTCCCCTATCCCTTATGATATCATGTCAGTTGCTGCCATGTCATTCATGCCCTTTATGCTCTAACAAGGGAAGTCGTCCATTCGCTACTCAGTCCCTCCCATTTTCACTATCGTCATTAGTGTCAGCCTGTCCGTCGCTCTACTATTTCCTCTCGTGCCTTAGTTGAGGATCTCTCATTGCCTCACCTATGGCGGACCTCCTTCTATCGACATCAGCACATTCATTCCAGAAGCCAGGTCTAGAGGGAGGTGTACCTTGGTTCCAGCTTCCACTCTTGTTCGGTGCCTCGGATCAGGCCAAGGGATCTCTCATTTCCCTTTGACTTGATTGTTTCTCCAGCTCCTTTCAGCATGATCGAGATTCGTATACTTGATGGTCTAGTGATCCAGCAGCAGCTCTTGATGATTCCCGGGTGTGTGTGAGATGTCTCAACCCTCATGAGGGGGTGGCCCTGCAGGTAGCCCCCCACATGCCCGGATGACCTCTTCTTTGCAGCCTTCGATGCCGCTCCAGATTTTGATGATGTTGGCCTTGGCCACTTGCAGCACCTCTTTGATTTGCATGTATCAGTCAGATTTTGTGAGCCCTTCCCCATTTACAGGGGGAATTTGGGTTGTATTTATCTCATGTACTCAGATATTATTGTACTAGTCCTGGCTGTTATCCCAGGCACAGCATGTATGTGAGATTTCTCATTGTATTTTTATCTGGCTCCTGATTATGCCAGCTGTACTCTATGGTTCGGTCCCTTGTTTACTGGACACACTATTCTTTTGTACTTTGTCTCGGCGGGCATAGGTATGCCTCCCCCGCCGCCTTCAACACAGGTACCCTCTCATAAAAAGAGACTCGTTGCACCTGCGAGTCTCGTCTCCTCAGGGTCTAGTCCTTCAGCACACTATCTACCTCACATTTCTCTCTCTGACATCCCTTTTGTTGTCTAGTGATTGTGTTCTCACAACGTACTTCGGTCATACGATTTTCTCCTGACACTCGCATGCTGGGGGGCAATCTGTTACACCATTTTTTTGTCATCTAACCTATTATCATTAGATGGACCCAAGTACACCATGTAAGACCAATTTTACCCTAAGTAAAATTGCTTTCACTATGTTAAAACAAGAAACCCCAAAAGGAAATATTAAACAAACCTATATTTGTTTGATTTTCCTCATGGAATAATTAATTAAACCATAATTTAATTATTATTCCCAGTCATGTTTAACCCAAAATCAAAGAAATTAATTAGATAAACCTTATTTATCTTATTATTTTCTAGGAATAATTATTTAAACCTTATTTAGATAATATTCCTTGTTAAATATGACCAAATCACCCACAAATAATTAAATAAATCATTATTTATTTAATTATCTTTCAACCATTTCCTTAAATAATTAAATAAATCATTATTTATTTGATTATCTTCTAACCGCTTCCTTAAAAAGATAAATAAATCATTTATTTATTTATTTTTGACAAATTAAGTGATTTGACCCAAGTCAAATACCTTTTCCCTCCAACAAATATAATAAAATATTCCATAAAAAGTGGATCTAGATTTGGTTAACCCATGCACCAAGATCTAGAATGACCCAATATTTTGTTATAAATAGGAGGGTTTTTCCTACCATTCTTCACCTTTTGTTGCTTATTAGATCACTGTGGATCTATATACTTGGTCACCATTTTCTGCCATTTGATGTGTGAGCTCCCTTTGAGTTCCATTCTTTGTGTGGGTTTTCTACACCAACAAGAGAGAGAAATCTTAGATCTGAAGTGCTGAGGACTTCCAAGAACCCATCCCATTGAGGAGAATTGGATACGCCTTCTTCTTTTCCTCCCAGGTTCCCAATTAATATAAAAAATTCTTTCAAAAATTGTTCTTGTCTTGTCTATTGGTATATGGAGTAAACCCTTGTTTTTTCTGCTTAATGTCTTTCCATGCATAGATCTGGTTTTTGTAGCTCTTTTATGTTCAACTAACCGCAGATCTGAAGATATTGGCAGCCACTTTTGTTGTTAGGGCTATTAGTTATGCGTAGCTAAAGTGGTCCTTTTTCGTACGCTTTGACAAAGGATTCATACTAACACGAAGGAAGATGGTGGAAGGGGCCAGTTCAGGGGATCCGAGTTGTTTCCAAACTGAAGCAGACATGATGCAGGTAGATGCCCCCTCATCAATAATACACCAAGCAACATGGGCGTTTCGGATTTTGACGGGGATTTGGAAAGCAACCGAAGGAGGGAGAGGGGGATGGTCTGACTGACAGGCGTCAAAAACAATCAATTGGTCATCAGAAGGATCTACAATGCCCATGGCAGATAGTAGAGCCCTCTTTTGAGAAGGACACGACTGGAGGAGTTCCAGTGTTGAAATGGCAGCAGGAGATTGGGCCAGATCATCTACTATGCTATATGAATGGGCAGCCCGACCAGAGGCAGCATTTCGGCGTAATGGTCCCTTAGGAGTCTTGGAATGGACCTCGGCTTTTGGTGGAGGGAGGTGCAAGGGACCATTGGGTGTCGATACAGGCTCTGTAGGACCTGACGATGGAGACTCAGAGACAGACGGAACAGGAGGTGTGGAATACTAACAGGACCGAGTTTGAAGGGTGAGGTCGACAGTGAGAGGTGGGTCAGAGGCCATCATGAGAATCTGGTAATCAGAGGAACCAGAAGGGGAAGGTTGAGTGGTTACCGAGGCCACGAATCAATAAACACATTAGGTTGAGAAGTAACGGGGGTGGGAGGGGTAGTAGGGGAGGAGTGTTGTCCCCGTACGGTGGCCTAAGAATCCCATAACTACCGCATTTGTGGTAATAAGGGACAATCGTGAGTGTAGTGACCATAAACACCACAACACGAACAAGGCTTATTGGTGCGAAGTGGCCTGTCTGGCTTGGGCTGAGAGCCCTGTGGCTGATTGGCAGTGGTAGAGTCGATATTGGAAGGATTGGATCCATGATTACCAGAAGCGGATTGGTTGCCTTTTCTCTTTCTTTGAGAAGGAAGAAAATTAGGTGCCCCCTGTTGTGCAAATACTTTCCCTGGAGGGGGTAGTAGGTGCGGTTGCGGGGGTGGAGAAGGCAAGGGGGTGAAAGGTCCAAATGATGGAGGAGCTAGGACACCAGGTTGAAAGTAAGGATAAGGATTAGGATGGGCAGCATTGAGGTAAGTAGGGGTAGGGGAAAAAGGAGGAGGTATTCTGGATCCTGGATACATGCTACCTGGAGGGGTAAAGGTGCTGAAGGTGTTGGCCCCTCCTGGAGGGAGACCATAGCCCGTAGGAGGTTGGGCAGAGGTATGGAAAAGAGCTCCAATGATACCATCGGTGGAGTGAGATGCCCCCGGGGCATTAGTGCTGCCAGGCTTCGGGATGTCAGGAAGGAAGGTATAAACATAACCAGATTGAGCATAAATAAGGTCATATTTCAAGGCTATTTGGAGGGTGGCTTCTTCGGTTTGAGGGAAATGGGAGGCAGCATCTTTGCCAATGGGAGGTAAGAGAGAGCGAAGGAACGAGTCCATATAAACTCGATCTTCAAAGGGAGGAGCTCGACATAAGCTTCTTCTGCGCCGCCATTCCTGGACATGATCGGAAAGGCGGGTTGAGGAGGATTGACAGAAGGAGGTTAGAAGCTCGGTACCAGTGTCATATCGGAGAGGGAGCTGGAAATAAGATAAAAAGGCTTGGGCAATGGTCGCAAAAGTGGTATGGGAGGAGGTGGCATGTTCAACATACCATTTAGAAGCTTCACCTGTAAGCGTGTGTTGGAACAATCTAAGACGAATAGAGTCATCAGTAATGGAATTGGAGGAACACCACATATGGAAGGATCGGATATGGTTGGAGGGATCCTCACTAGCAAGGCCTTCGAACTTGGGAATGTCAGAGGGGAGCTTGGTTGGCATAGCAGGCCAACTAACATCATGGCAGATAGGATCATTAATCAATTGATTGAAGTCGGGGAGACTAAGGCCGGCCATATAAGGGAGTAATGGGGCAGTCGAGGTAGGTCCCGAGGTTGTTCCACTGGAAACAGACCCAGCAGTAGTACTGGGGTTACTGTTGGTGGTAGGCCCGGAAGTAGACATGGTGAAAGTGACAAGGGGAGAACCAGGAGTAGGGGGAGAACCTGAACAATCAGAGGAAGAGTCAAAGTGCGGACTCGGGGAAAGACTAACTCAATGAAGATGGGAAGGAGGAAGTCGGCCAAGCGTACACTGAGGATGAAGGCCAAGAAGTCTCCGGGAGAGGCGCCTTGGGGGCACAATGATGACAGGAAGAAGAGAAACCGACAAGGGCAGGGGGGAGCAAAATCAAGTGAGGTCAAGGGCAGAGAGGTGCAGTGACAATTGATTTTAAAGTCTTTCCAGGCAGTGTTAACCAGGCGCTTCTTCGCTTAGGGTCAATGTGTGGCATGCGTTAATTTTAATTGTTTAAACCCAGACGTTTTGAGAGTAAAATAAAAAGTGTGTTGCGTAATGGAAAATAAATCTGCAGTAAATAAGACTGAAAGAACAGAAAATTAACAACTAACGATGCAACAATCTAACCCAAAAAGGCAGGTCTCTCAAAACTAGTCTACAAGAGGAAAAAAACTAGGCAAAGCACGCTAAAAAGATGCCAATAGAGCTAAGGTCCGGAGGGACTGGGATCTAAAGGGTAAATCTGCTGAAAAGTGGTCCAGAGAACAGCAAAGAGGCAGAGGCAAGGTTGCTGCTAAAAAGGAGGAGATCAGCTAAAGATAGAAGAGGCAAGGCGGTGGCCTTAGAAAGGAACCAAAACAAAACGATATGAGGTGGTTTTGAGAGGGAGAAGAGCTTATCTAAAGGGATCTGAAACGGAGGTATCAGATCGGAGAAAAAGAGGGTTGAAACTCTAGAAATTCATACTTCCAAAACAGTAAAGACTCTTCCACAAAAAGTGGAGGGTACTAGAGCCCTAAGGGGCAAGATTCCCTCTTAGTTGAGTGAAGAAGATCAGAAATAGGTCCAAATGGGCAGATACAGAGGCTGGAAAACCCTGACAGAAGCTTCAGACAAACCCAGAAAAAGTGCTGAAAAATTTGCAGAAAAGTGCAGGTCGCAGGTTCTGACCTGTTTTCAGTCCAGGTCGCAGGTTTGGGGCAGAAAAGTGCATCCCGAGGCTCAGGTCACACTTTTTGGGCCGATAAGTGCGACCTTCAGATCCGGCTCTCTCGGCGACAGATTTCAGAGAAAATTTTCGTCTCAGCTGCGGCTGATGTCGGTCACCTGCGCAATAAGGCCAGAAACACACGGAAGTTAAAAATTTGACTGTTTAAGGGTTTTAGGGGTGAAAATCACCACAAAAATAGGAAAAAAAAAATGGAAGAGAAACCCTAGGGTCTGAAACAGCTGGATATGCAGGAATAGATAAAACGACAGCGGTCGCAAAAGAAAACCCATGTGGAGTCGCCAATTGTTAGTATGAATATTTCGTCGTAAAAGATCACTTTAGCTACGCATAAAAAATAGCCCTAACATCGATTATGGCTGAAAAATATCTTTAATATTGCTGCACAAATTCAGATCTAAGCACAAAAGATATTAAGCAGATAAAATATAACATAGCTCCATAGATCCAATGAACAAGACAAGAAGAATGTATTTGAAATAATTTTGTATTATATTAAAGAATGAGGCACCTGAGAGGAAAACAAGAAAGGTGTCTTCCGGTTCTCCTCAGTGGGATGGGTTCTTGGAAGTCCTCAGTGTTTCAGATCTAACATTTTTCTCTCTTATGGATGTAGAAAATAAAACATAGAACTCAATGGGAGTTCACAAAGAAAAATGGAAAATTGTGACCAAGAGTAGATCCAGAGTGATCTAATACCATGAAGGTGACTAATGAATGGGGAAAACCCCCCTATTTATAACAAAATATTGGGGCAGTCTAGAACTCGGTGCATGAATAAAATATTATTAATCGAATTATAGAAGCACCCTTTAGGAATATTTTATTATATTTGTTGGAGGGAAAAGGGTTCTTGACTTGGGTCAATTCCTTTATTTATAAATAATAAATAAATAAATGATTTATTTATCATTTTAGGGAAGTGATGGGAATATAATTAAATAAATAATGGTTTATTTAATTATTTATGGATGATTTAGTCAAATTTAACTAAGAATATTATTTAAATAATGATTTAAATAACTTATTCTTAGGGAATAATTAAATAAATAATGGTTTATTTAATTAAGTTCCTTATTTTGGGTTAAATATGACCATGAAATATAAAAAAATGAGTTATTTTATATGGTGAAAGCAATTTTACTTAGGGTAAAATTGGTCTTACATGGTGTAATTGGGTTCATCTAATAATAATAGGTTATATGACCAAAAAATGATGTAACAAAAAGAATATGACCGGCCACTATAAGAAGTTAAACCAATTTTTCCTAAGAAAGCTCAAACTTACTCAAGAAAAGCTCAAGGCTGCCCAAAAGAGGCACCTGGTAAAAAAAGCGAAGAAAGGAATATCAGGGCTTGAAATATTGGCCTCAGCTTCTCTACATGCTTCTGAAAACCCATGAGGGGCTTGCTCGCCAAAATTGAGAAAATTTTGACAAGATTTTGTTTTTTGTGTTTTTTTACCATAATTGCACATTTTTCAAGGCGCTGCCATGGGTGCTAGGAGCATCCTCAGCTTATGAAAGTCATGATTTTGGATGGAATAAATTTAGGGGTAGCTACTCACAAATTTTCAGATCCAAAGGAGGTGTTTTGGTCCCCCAAAGAGGCAAAAAACAGTGATTTTTTTACTTTCTGCCTCACATATCAGCAAGGGCTAAATTTTTTTTCCACTCCGTTCCGTTTTTGACATACTTCTAAGGATCAGTTTGGGAAAAATCAAATAGTTCCAGAAACTAGACATCTAGGGCTTTCCAACGAGACATCACGGGCCTTGTTTCGACATCGAGAGGTCCCTCAAAAGTGGTCTACAAGACGGAATTTCTTGCTACTACGTTACTGTAGCATTTTGGCAAAAAAGGCAGTTTTCTGAAGTGGCTTATCCAAATGTGCGTTAAGATTTTTTTGGCCATTGTCAGTTAGGAAAAGTCAATTTTATTTCCTTTTTTAGCATTTTAAGATATTTTTAAAGATATTTTGTGCCTTGGGCTTTGCAAAGCCTGAAGGACAAAATCAAATATTTGTAATAGGCCAATGGCCTTCTAGTTACTCTTGGATAGTTTATTTCTCTTTAGCCTATATATTCCAAGAGATTTCATTGTATCAAGAGGTTGAACTTAATGATATAGAGCAATACATGATATTACAAGCTTTGAAGAAACACTTTGTCTCATGATGTGGATGATTTCTTGTTTGTCTTGGATGGTGGAAGAGGATTGTTTGTTGGATTCCTTAGCTTGGTAAAATGATATAGTGTTCCTATCTGTATGTTTTCCTTAGTTTATCATACATGTTTCCATGTTCTTGATTGTTGTAGGTCAGTAAAGAATAGATTTGAGACATGCCCATGGAGGCACCTCAAGTTTCCTGATTTCAATATAGCTTCTATGTTTTTCTTCTTTCTTCGTTATGTCAAAGAATTCTTAACTGCTCTTTAATACCCTAATAACTTGTTTTTAATTTCATTAATGGTTATTATGTATGCTAGCTAGTATGATTCAAGCTATGCCCTACTTACTCCTAGCTATCCAAAACCCCATCACTGAAACCTTTCTCTGAATATTTGATTGTCCTAGTTGAACCAAAGAGGTCTTGTTTCGATCTTGCCCTTTGCCTATGCTCTACAATCTTAGTACAAAGTTCCCAATAGCTCAAAATATGATGTCTAGGATTTCCCTCTTCGTAGATTGAGTTTTTTTTCTGTCTTCTGTGTTTTCCCCAAAGTCTGAAGGCAATTTTCCCAAATTTAGAGGGTCTTATACTTCTATGTATCGCCTGAATGTTTATTTTATGCATCTATCAGTTTGAAGTTTCATTTATCATGATTAATGGTTAGCCCTACCACATGAATGTTTGCTGTAAAAATATTTATGCATTAAACCTCTTTTTCCTTTCACAAATTTAGTGTCAATCCCATTTCATTCCACCTAAAAGAATCCATTTTTACCTCGACCAAATCGGCCCTGCAATATACCTTGTCCACCCTTTGAGGCAGTCTCGACCTTATCGACCCCATAGCCCAGTTGATCTGACAATATTTTTATCTATCTATCCTTTGATCTTTTCTTCCCTCAAAAAACCTAAAAAAAAAGCAAAAACACACTTAACAACTAGCCTAAAATCAAATACATAAGAAGCAAACAAATCTACATCCCTTGCATAATAGAGAGAGCCTTCTCTGAGTCCAGGAAGGCTAGGTCCTTGGGCTCCAAATTTGGTTTGATGTTACCCTGTCATTTTTTTAGCCAATCTACCAAATCACGGGACCCTAACATCAACCATGGGGGATGATTCTCCATTTTTAAGTAAAAGGGTAAAAATATTAAAAATTAATAAAATAATAAAACTATTTGTTTAACTCGTATTTTCAACTTATCTCCCAAATTTTTTAATCAAATTTCGAGTGGGAGTACTCGTTGGATGTAAAATTTAATTCCTCATCCAAGGATTACCCATGTTGCATATTTTTCATAGACCCTACTACATGAAAAATGAGAAATACATAAAAAATGTGATTGCAATCACGTTTTTCATGTATTTATCATTTTTTGTGTAGCGGGACTCATCAAAAGTATTCAACATGGGTACTCCTTGGATGAGGAATTAAATTTTGCATCCAACGAGTACTCCCACTCGAAATTTGAGTAAAAAATTTGGGAAATAAGTTGAAAAAATAGATTTTTTTTCCCTCTAAAATTTGATGATGTAATCAAATCTTATTTTATTATTTCCATTATTATTTTATAATTTCCTTAGGAGACCCATTTTAGACCTCAAAATTCCCCTAATGGATAACCAATATAGAGAAAAATCATGCAAAATGCCATGCTTCTAGACTGAATTTCAAATGCACAAACAATATGGCAAAGTATGAAGCCCTCATTTTAGGACTCCAAATAATTAGAAATTTAGGAGGTAAAGGAATAGCACTAATGGGAGACTCGGAGTTGATTGTAAAACAAATCAGAGGTGAAAATTCTGTTTACAATCCTATATTAGGTCAATATAGAGAGACTGTACTAGATTTGATTGATGATTTATTGGAATGTAATTTCTCTGCAATACCAAGAAAGCAAAATTTACAAGCACATTCCTTAGCAACATTTTCTAGCACTTATAAACTACCTTTTCAGCCTAATCATATGTTTACTGCAGAAGTAAAGCACAGACCAATAATCTCAGGAACCTCAAATATTGACATATTTTTTCACAAGATCAACAAATTTATAATTTTATGAATATTGAAGGTGAATTTCAGAACTGTAAAATAGACACTGATTGTACCATAGTTCAAGATTTAGATAATGAAATAGATTTATATAATGTAGATATAAATAAATTAAAGTTTGCTAGACTAACTAAATTCTATTAATCAGATATAGATATATTAGAGAGAGTAGAAATTAATGAGATAATTGATGAAGAATCTGATATATTAAATCTCAAAGATAATTTCTTACCAAACGGTTTAACTCCATTAGAAGATTTATTTGACTCAAATGATGTTTCTAGAAAACCCAAAATGGAGCTACTTAGATCTGACATTGAGGAATGCAACATAGGCATAGAACTAAAACCCAAAATGATCAAACTTTCCAAAGCCTTACCTCAATAGGAAAAGGAAAAATTGGAATTCCAAGATGTTTTTTCTTGGAGTTATGAGGACCTTAAATCTTATGGCACCAATATAATTCAACATAAAATTCCTGTAAAAGAAGATCAAAATCCCTTTAGACAAAAGTTAAGGAGAATCAACCTTGATTTTATGCCCTTAATATAAAAGGAATTAAAAATAATGTATGATGCACAGATAATGCACCAATCAGATATTCTGATTGGGATACTAACCTAGCTCCAACTAGAAAGAAAACAGGATAAATTAGACTGTGTTGACTTTAAGAATCTAAACAAAGTATCCTTAAAAGATAATTATCCTTTACCAAAAATGGATCATATTTTACAAAGGGTATTTGGATCTTCTAGGATTTCTCTTTTAGATGGATTTTCAGGATACAACCAGATTTCAGTCCAACCAAAGGATCAAGACAAAACAACTTTTACTACTCCTTGGGGCACTTTTATGTATGTAAAAATTCCCTTTGGTTTAAAGAATGCAGGGGCAACCTTTCAAAGAGCTAAGGATATATCCTTTTCAAAGGAAATTCATGAATTCTTGGTAATTTACTTAGATGACATAAATTTATTTTCTAAGACTGATTATGAACACTTAGATCATCTTAGACAAGTCTTTGTAAAATGCAGAAAATTTGGCATCGCATTCAATCCTAAGAAAACCTTATTTGGATTAGAATAAGGCAAGTTACTAGGACACATAATTTCTAAGGAAGGAATTAGAATAGATCCTGCAAGAATAGAAGAAATTATTAACATCAATCCACCAAGAAACATAAAAGAGTTACAAGCCTTTCTAGGTAAGATTAACTTTTTAAGAATATTCATATCCAATTTAGCTAAGATAATTAGAGAATTAAATAACAAGCTCCAAAAAGATTCAGTTCTTAAATGGACCGTTGAGGCCAAACAATCTTTTGAATCCATCAAACAGGCCTTAACCAAAACTCCAGTCTTTATAAGTCCTAATTTCAAAAAGGATTTCATCATTTTTTCACTTGCTTCAGAACATACTATTGTTGTAGTTTTACTACAGAAAAATGACCAGGGTTATGAACAGCCCATAGCCTTCTTTAGTAGAACACTTAGAGATTCATCTTTGAAGTACAATATCATGGAGAAACAAGCCTTATCTTTGGTAAAGGCCATTAAAGACTTCAGAGTTTACATTTTATATTCTCACATTATTTCCTATGTCCCAAATGTTGTTGTAAAAGACATTCTTACTCAAGATGGTCCTGATGGAGTAAGAGGAAAGTGTATTTCCACTATCTTAGAATATGACACAGATATAAAACCCACAAAGTTGATAAAAGGTCAAGGTTTAGCCAGACTTATGGCTAAATCAAATTTTCATGCCCTAGACATAAATTTTATTGCACAAATATATGATCAGGAAGAGATGGCGACTCCAGAGATCAGGGAAGCCTTTTCAGACTCACCATGGTATGCAGATATTATATTTGTATTACTAAACTTACAAGCTCCTCCTGGTTTATCAAGAACAAAAGCTAGATTCTTAAAGCTTAAGGTAGTAAGATTTTGTATTTTAGACAATGTACCTTTTGGAAAGATCAAAGTGGGATTTTATTAAATTGTTTATTAAAAGAAGAAGCAAACAAAGTATGACAAGAATTTCATGCAGGTGACTGTGGAGGACATCTATACTAGAAAACTACTGCAGACAAGATCTTGAGAGCTGGTTTTTACTAGCCTACCTTGTTTGCAGATGTCAAAAAATATGTGACCTCCTGTCATAAGTGCCAAATCTTTGAGGGTAAGAAAAATTTGTTACCTCTACCCTTAAAGCCCATCTCTACAGAAATGCCATTTCAACAATGGGGTCTTGACTTCATTGGAGAAATTCACCCCCCATCATCATCCCAATACAAGTGGATTCTGACAGCCACTGACTATTTTACCAAGTGGATTGAAGCTGTACCCTTTGAGCAAGCCACAGATGCTGTCATTATCTCCTTCCTAGAAAGTAACATTCTTTCAAATTTGGAATGTCCCCAAAAGATAATTAATGACAATGCAGCAGCATTAAAATCTAAGAAAATTATTTAATTCTTCCATAAATACCATATTACCGTAGGTCATTTTACTGCGTATTACCCTAAAGGTAATGGCCTAGCTGAATCTTCATATAAAATCCTTGGAAACATCATCTAAAAGTTACTGGAAGATAACAAAAAGACTTGGAATAAGAAGTTAGTCAAGTCCTTATGGGCAGATAGACTTACAACTAAAAAATATATTGGTACATCCCCTTACCAACTTGTCTATGGAATGGATGTTGTTTTTCCATCCTCCCTAGGAGTACCAGTAATGAAGATTATCCAAGAGTTACATGTTGAAACAAATGACATTAAAAGAAAGATAAATAAAACTATTCACTTGCAACAAACAAGGGAAGAAGTTTATATCAAGTCTCAAATTATCCAGGATAAGATAAAGAAAATTTTTGATAAAAAGACTAAAGAAGATGATTTTTACATTGGAGATAAAGTGTTAAATTGGGATTCAAGAAGAGAAGATAAAGGTAAACATGGAAAAATTTATTTTCTATGGAGACGACCTTTTGTGATTTACGGATATAGAGGTAATAATTCTTTCTACTTGAAAGAAATGGATGGATCAGCTATGCTAGATGGACCAGTAAATGGCATAATGTTGAAGCACTACTACTCTCCTAAGATAACAAATAATTAGTTTAATTTACTTTGATCATTGTACATATACATTGAAGAGTTTAGATTGGATTGGATGTTTTCCTAACAAATTTGAAGCCCAAAGAGAAGGTCCTAAGCTTTGAGAGGTAAATATCATAAGCATGAATAATTTCATAGATCAGAAAGATACTTACAGGGTCATCATAGTCAAAATTCAAAGGCTACTAGTCTTAAAGTTCTTGACATTTCACCAGGAAATTCCATCCCCATGTGGAGCCACTGTTCGGGTCCTATAATAATAGGGTTCATAATTTTTGCATTGACTTTGATATTCTTATAAATATATACATACCTTGCTTTCTGCAAGTTGTTTTCCCATATTTGAAAAATGAAAAATAGTAAAAAATGAAAAGAGGGTAAAAGTACTAAAAGAATGATCAAAGGAATTAGAAAAAAGATAGACCCCAAAAGAAAAAAGAGATAAAAATAAGACCTGAAAGTGAGCAAGTCAAAATGCCACTATTACTTACTTTACTACAAGAATAATGATTATGTGCGGATTTTCAATAAATGCCATAATCCATGATCAGATAAACAGCTAAATGTTAACTTTTCATGCTTTGAATTTCATGTCTTAGATAGAGAATAAAGATATTTCAAACGATATAAACTTGACAAATCAGTAGATAAGATAGAGAATAAATGAGGAGCTCAACAGTTTAATTAGAGCCCTCGAATGAAATAAGGTTAGACTTAGATAGTTTCTATGTTTTGAAAGAAAATTGATTTAGGGTTGCAAGCCTAAATGCACCCATGAAAATAAAGTAAAAAATGGTAGAAATAATGATGGGTAGGTAGAAATCAGTTGTGAAAGCATGTAATAAAGCATCATTGGGAAAAAATCACTAATTTCCCCTCCCCTACAATTATCTAGTATTATAAATTATCAGTTAAAAAGGCTCAGAGCATTTCTCTGGCTTTTGTTGGGACCAGACCCAAGGCTAGATGACCAATTGGTTAAAAATATTGAATTCCTATACAAAACCCATATTCATCAACATTTATCCTTCATCCATAATCATGATCCCTTTTCCTAAGTAAAAACCCATTTTATACTTAGTAAAAGTGAAACTCTAAATAACTAATTTCATTTCATTTCAAAAAATCATTCAAAAACCCATAAAATGCATTTACCCTAAGTTAAAGTGTGAAAAAATACAACAAAGACAAGCTATGCTTTATTTACACTTTACTTAGAGTTAAAACATGTATTTTTATTCATTATATTATCCATTTATTTCACATTAACTTCTAACTTATTTATTAACTCCCTAAAACTATACCCTCCCGTATGGTATTAAATCCTTTATTTTTAATAACCCACAAAACCCTCTACTTAATGTTTAAACCAATGTTATAATAACCCATGTGATGAATTAAAACCTGCCCTTATCACATTGGTTTAAACTTATCAAATAAAACAAAACCCCGCCCCCTATGGTTTTAAACATTTATCACAATGTTTATGTACCATATAATAATAAAACTGTGTCCGCATATTCATGAAACATATATTAAATGTTTTAATTAAAAATATATATAAACCTTATCACTCCGCTCAACCAAATAATACAAGGTTTAAACTTTATAAATGTGTGTTTATAAATATTATTAAACCATCCCGCCACATTGATCACTGTGGCCCCACTCCCAAATCTCGATGCAACTTCCAGATCAGATCCTGATCGTTCACAGGAGTCCTTCACGATCCAACAATGGAAAATCCATGTCACAAATAAACTTGCGCGATATCCCCCATCTCATTTCATGTGAAATGGGTGGTATTTTGAGTTTCTCCCTCCTCCATGTGGTTCCCTCTTACTGGATCATGTTCGTTTCATCCAAAACAGCTTACCACCTAAAGTGAATGCAATAACCACTCGCGGTTTTATACCCTTTGAGCCTAAAAACCGCCATTTTTTACTCCATTTATTGCAGGCGCCAATTACACCCTAATTTGCCTAAATAACATTGGAAATGCACTGTTTTCCTCTCTTTCTGCACGTAATCACTGTATAAGCTATTCCAACTTTGAAACAAGAATTTTCCACCATTTTCATGCCAAAAACCTGCAAATTTCAGCCTCTTCCTATTGAAGATTTCTGAGGAGCTTTGAATTGCTCCAGAAATCAGAAAGACACCTTTGAATCTATTCAAAAACCTTAGAGACTTCTTCAAAAACCAATACCTGTGTATAACAGGTATTTGTCCAGCAATTTAGCTTGTTTCGATTTGAAAGGACTTTTAAACAGGAACGAATTACATTCAAAGTTCAAATCCACCCAAACAAGCCTATTAAAATATCCAAAAAACAGGCCAAACCCTGTCAAAATTTCTGAAAAAACCCTATTTATGCTGCACATTGTTTTAAACTCTAAATTGAGCCTAGAAACCCTCTGAAGGTAGCCTAAGCCTGTGTGCCTAATCTCAAAAGACTTTTTACCCAATTACTCATTGAGAAAACCCAAGAAACCCTTGTTTCTTGTTTCTAAACCAGTAAAAGTCTGTAAATCTTATTGAGAGTCCAAAATTGAAAGGAAAAACCCAATGAAAGACCATATTTTGCCTATTTTCATCAAATAAATCCCTGTTAGAGTAAAAAATACCACTACAAATTGTTTAATCTTGCAGAAGTAGCCAAAAAGGCCTAAAAGCAGAGCTCTGTAGTCCAAAAAGCCTCAAAATGCCTAAGCCTACTCCGATTTCATCTTCCAAAACTGTTATCATTATAAATCTTCTGCAACCTCCAGTTGTAGACATTGAGAATACCCCATTAGTATATATCGACTATAAAATAGCAGACCCTATTGTAGAATTCAATTTGTTGGAACTTCACAAATGGAGCTATGAAAAATCTTTGGATAATGTTGAAGAAGTTAAAATTTGGGAATCACACTTGCCAAAATATGTTGTTCCAGTTACCCACTCATGCCCAGAAGTCATTAGGTTATGCCATTATCATTATCTACCTAAGAAAAGAGCAATATTCAATGCCAATAAAGAATTATTTTTCACCATTACTGTTGAATCCATTAATCAAATGTTACAGCTCATACCTGATCCTGAAGCAGCTCCTCTATCCATTGAAGCACTTACCAACCTGTATATTGGCCTTGACTTTCCTAAAATATTCCAAATATTCCAAATATTCATCCCCTTACATGTAGAAATCCCTCAAATCAATCCTCCATATTCCACTTCAAGATTTCCAGAGGGTTCTAGACATGTCATCTCTATGCTCTCCTTCATCCCAAGGTACTTTACTGATGAACATACAGATGAATCCATTTTAGGTTTCCTATCCACTTTCACACCAAGACAACCTCCAATTGTTATCTTTGATTATGCTGGGTATATTTCTGATAATGTTCATGACCAACTGGTTAAATTTCCAATTGAAGGAGTGTTTAGATACACATCCTTCCTTTTCCAAATGTTCTTGTATTTTCAAGCACAAAATTTTCCATTAACCCTTCAAAAGCTTGATATAGAAGGGAATCCTCCCTCAATTATTTTATGGACCTTTTTTATCAGGAAAGAGTCCACAGAGTTCACCTATGCAGATTTTTCAGACTTCTTCATCCATCCATTAATAAAAATATTGACAAATACTAAACAGCCAAGGATAATATGATGATATGAGGAAGATTTTACAGTTGTCAGAACAGACCAAGGCTAGTGATTGGTACTTGTATGAAAAGCACACTGAGATTAGAATGTTTGGATCCAATTTGTTGCCCTGTAAGCTACCCAAATTTGTATCAATGAGGGTTTTTCCTTGGAGTATATCAGGAAAATATTAAACTCTGATTCTATCAATTTCCTAGCATAAAAGAAGAAAACATAGTTTAAATTGAAGAATCAAGTGGGACCATTCATTTTCAATCATAGCGATGCAGAGGCAGAAGCAGCTAAGTAGTTATTAGAATACAGGTTTGAAGAGAGCTTTCCTTGGAATTATGATCCACAAGGGATATTGAGTAAAATGAGGGTTAAGTGTAAACTAACACCCTAAATTCATGAGACAAAACCAGAGATAGAGATATATGCCAACCAGATTGAGTGGAAAGAAAATACTTTAGTAGATGCAGTGAAGAAAAGGTGATACTAGTCAAACTTTACAAACTACAGATAAAACAGAAAAAGTCACCAAGAAGAACTTGATGAAACAACTTGATGAGAAGTGTGAGAATATGAACATCACCATAACTAGATTTATGGTCAAATTTGAGAATTTGAGGCAAATAAGTTTTCCTAATATTTTGGTTATAAATGACAAATTAATGCCTCAGGAGGATTACAATAAAAAGATCAGAGAATATGCAAAGGAGCAAGTTGAGAAATCAAGTGGGCAAGGCACTCCAACAGGAAAAGTCTTACTCAGAAGTTTTGAGGATTTGTTTTAATTACAGCATGAGATAAGACACTTGTTTGTCATTAAACCAACTTTTTTCAGGTATACAGAAGCAGATGAAAACTTCAGGAAGCTCAAGAAAATCAAAATTCCAAATGATGAAGATTGGGAGTCATTAACAGATTTACTATGAAAGATAAAAAGGCAGAAAGATAAAAGAGAAAAAAGTTTGTTGAATTGCAGTCAAAATAGATTTTTATTACAACAGTAAACATATTTTACAGTTGTCAAAGAGTATCTGAGTTTAAAAGAGTATCAGGGATTAAAGAAAATCAATGAAAGAGTATAAGATAAGTAGATCAGATTTCAAAACCAACTTGAAATATCTAAAGCTAGCAAGGACACCAAGGCAGCCAACTTCACCTCATCCATAATAAGTTGCTATTTTATTTGGATAGATAGGACAGCTTGTTGATTTGATAAGCAGCTGTCTCTATTTTTTTGTAAAGATATTTTTATTTTCATTCGATAATTCCTAGAAGAATTCTAGGATATTTTGTAAAACAATTATGTAAAAATACTTCATACTTAGGAGTATTATTGTGGAATAAATTGTTGAATATTTCTATAGTCAATTTTTATTGGACTTGAAGGCTTTTGTGTTGCAAATCTCGAGTACCAAACTAGATTGGATCAATTGGCATCATATTTTAGGATTCATGTGATGGGCTATTGAAGTGAATTATTTCCTTATTTTAATTTTTTATCTTTCTTTGTTACATGCATCCATAATGTTTTCCAAATTTGAATGAATAAACGGGAGTATTACTTCAGGATTTGTTAAAAGCACCCTATCTTTATTGTTTATCATTTCTATGTTTTCTGTTGATTTCCATATTAGACAACCCTTAGTTTCTCCCTCTTTCGTTTGACCTCTTCCTACTACTTCTCTTTTTCGGATCAAATCCCTTCATTTCTCTTTATCCCGATCATATCACCTCACCAAAAAACCTTCCAAGATCTACAAGGGTTATCTATCTTGCCCTAAAAACATTTGACTTCTTGACTTTGATCTTAGCTCTGTCTGCTTTATTTTTTACTCCTCAGCCCAATGGAGAGACTGATTTCCCACTATCCATCTCATTAGGTGATATTTCCCACCAAATCAATAAAACCAAAACCAAATTGCACAATCATAACTAGCCTAATATTTTATAAATCAAACAAAGTTAAATATTATAGAGAGAGCCCTCTCTGAACCCTAATAAGGCTAGATCTTAGAGTTTAAAAGTTGGCTTGTGGTTACCTCTAGTGTTCTTAGACTTTAAACCAAAATCTCACAACTTTATAATTACTAGAGTGATAACATGTTCTACCTGAGCAGACCTGGAAGAATATGGGCGAACCAAAGCTAGAATGGTCCACCATTCAACTGCATATGTCCAATCAACAGAAGATTATTCCATTGGGAATACTTCCACAGGTTATGGTAGATATTGTTGAAGTCAACGTATGTGCAGACTTTGAAGTAATACAAATCATTGATAATAGATACCCCTACCCTGTGTTGTTAGGACTGAATTGGGCTATCGACATGGGGGGCATCATCAACTTGAAGCACAAGAGTATGATCTTTGAAAATAATGGTACTCGGGTTGTAGTACCTTTGGATCTTGCATAAGGGGAGAGATATATAGAGCCAGTGCACGCAGAGATGATGTAAACCACATCTACAAATTGACTGCACAATATGAGGATTGGAACAGCCCTACTTCTAAGGGGATGCTGAATTTGGAAAATGATGTCTCATGCTTCTCTGATTCGTATGAGGAAATGGAAAACTGGTAGAATCACCTGCATGATGTTTCTGCATTGCGCTGCCTCAGAGTCACTAAAAATTTATGTTGCATCTCCTCATAGGTATGAAACTTGCCCTATTTTTATGGGTTTGGTAATGTTGTTTTATTTTTGGAAGAAATGGAAAAGGTTGTCCCCAAAGATCGAAGGTTCTAGGGACTCAATATTTCCATGCGTGCAAATCCATCATGTTGGTGGGATACGCACAAAGGGGATTTTGAAACTTTGGAGGAATGTGCATGTATGATGCGTTTGTGATTCACTCGTCCATTAACAAAGTTGGATGAAGTATACACAGGAAAGGTTGACCCACGCTTACACTTGAATAAATGGACAACTTCTTGGGGTGATGAACCTTAGCAGGAATGGTGCATATTTTTTTCCATACTCTAGGAAAGCTACCCACTGATTGGTACTTGGAAACAGAGTTGTGCCAAGGGGCTGCTGATTGGGCCTCCTTAAAGGAAATTTTTCTCCTAACTTTCAGATTTTCTAGTGAGTTTGGATGCATTAGCCAGGTATTTCATGGAATCCAAGGAGTTGTCTTTGACACGACCAAACCTGCAATAGAGGTTCCACCACCTACATGGGATGTGCAGATGCAGGATATTTCCAACTGCAGAAATCTGTCAGTGGAAGATAATGATGAAGACCCAAGAAATTTCAATATCCCATAGTCTAAGGTTGGAGGGCGTACTTGCAAGCCTCTTGTTAGGAATGATGGATGTGACTAAGCCCATAAAAATGAAGCAAGTCAACATTGGGACAAAGGAACAATACAAGTTGGCCAAAATATGATATTATTTGGATGACGACACAATGGGAAAGGTTGTGGAGCTATTGACAGAAAATCAGGTCCCATTCTCCATGTTATCACTCCAATAATTCTTAAATTTGTGAGATTTGTAGTTTAAAGAATATCAGAGGTAACCACAAACCTAATTTTAAGCCTTAGGATCTAGCCTTCCTAATGCTCAAAGAGGGCTCTCTCTATATGATTTAACTTTGTTGATTATATTTTATTTTAGGCTAGTTATATAGGGAAAATTGATTTTGGGTTTTGATTTGATTTGGTGGTGAAATCACTTACTTAGATGGATAGATATAGATCTGTATCCCATTGGGAAAACAGAGTCAATGTTTCAAGCAGTCAGATCAGGATCAACGTCTAAAGGTAAATGTTTATAGGGCAAGGTAGCAGAGTCACTTCAGATCTTCAAGGCTAATGGTGAAATGGATTTTATCGAGATAAATAAGCAATTAAGGGTTCTTAAATCTGGCTTAGGAGTGAAAAGGTAGAGGTCAATCAAAATCAGGGAGAAATTAAGGGTTCCCTAATCTAGATATTAGTAGAAAACATGTAAATAATAATTAGTCAAAATGGAGTGCTTTTAACATGTTCTGAAATACAATACCTGATTTATTATTTAGATTTAGAACACATTTAAAAATAGATGGAAAACATAAGAAAATTGACAAGATGACAAGTGAAATACTTCACTGCAGTGGCCCACCACATGAATCCTGTCATATGATGCTTTTTTTCCTATGATCTAGTCTTCTAACTTGAAATTGATACAAAAACCCTTAGGTTCATAAAATTAAAACTACAAAAATGTTCAGCAATTTACCACCCTCAATACTTCAAATGATGAAGTATTTATACAAAAACTTGTTCAAAATATCCTAGAATAAACTAAGGAATTTTTATTGGAAAATAAATATCTTCATGCAAGAAGACAGTGACAACTACCTAACTAATTTCTAGTTGTCCTATTTATTGAAATAAAATAGCTTGTTGTTTTGTTTTGATGAAGGAAGCATCTGGAAACTGAGGTGTCCTTTACGCTAGCATATTCATTTTTACTCTAATTTTGTCTTCAATCTTTCGTCTAATACACTTTCGTCCTGATACTCTTTGACTGCAGAAAAATGTTACTACTGATGTAAAAGCAGAAAAATCTATTTTTTACCTTTCCTGATCTCTCTTCACTGTAATTTGATCTTATATTAGATCAGTTAACTTCTCCCAAAACTTAGCTTCTGGAAATTTTATCTTCATAAGCCTTCTAAAGTTTTCATCAGCTTCAGTGTATTTTAAAGTATACATCTGCCAGGGGGATATGCTCTACATCTACAACATGGGGTTATAGAGGGTTGATCACAATAGTGCTTTTGGATGCCATTGATTGGTTTGATTTATAAATTTTTAATACTTTTTACCTTTAAAACAATGATTTAGGCCTGTTAAAACACTTCTGTAAGTTTAAACAGTTTACAGAAGGTTTTTAGATATGATAGGGTTTCTAACTTTGGCCTGAAAAGGGATACTTCTGATCAATTTGACCCAAATTGTATTAGCTGTATCAAAAGATAAATTTTCCTGAAGTTATAGCCTCATCAAATTATTTATAGGGTTTACAGTGCACTTTTCTGTAATAAAACAATCCTAAAACATCAAATTTTATGAAAAAGGGCTCCTGAGTACTGTACGAAACATTTTGAAGGTCTCAGAGGTATTTTTCAGGTCTGCGGATGGTCAAATTCAATCAAAGTTTTTTTTAGAACAGGTCAAGGCTTCAGAAACTATAAGTAAATGCTCTGGATTTGTATAATTGAATGATTTATGAAGCAACGAGGTATTCGTGAAGTACACAGGCTCCTAACTGATTCAGTGAATTATAAAACTCTTTTAGAATGATGGATGAGTCTTTTCTCTGTGAAGAATACCTGTGAAATTGGAATTTTTCTATAAATAAGGGTTTCGGGGGTTGGAAAGCTTTCGAGAGATTTTTCTGGTCTTTATATGCAATTTGATGGCTTCTGCACTAGTGTAGCAGTCAAATTCGATGATTTATGTTTATTTTTTTACTAAACACAGAGGTGGCAGCGGTCTTTTGGTCTGGAATTCTCTTTATGTGCGAACAAAACGTTAACAGAAAGATAAAACAATGCTTTCGAGTGGTTTATAAGCAATTTCAGTAAACAGTGAACGCATTAAATGCAGGTCAATTCAAAATAGAAAGGTGGTTTAGGTGCAGGGAAGGGAATAACCACCAAGCAATTTTCACACGGTAGAAAGGTGGTAAAAGGGTTTAGTTCAATCGATGTGATCGAATAGAAATCAGACACGTGGAGGTGAGAGAAACCTTGAAAACAGCTTTTTTCGCAAGGTTCGGGTTTGTTTAACGTTTGCGCTATCAAACATGCAATGTGGGATCTCTGTCGTTGGATCTGGGAGATAGGAAGCGAAAGGTCAAGATGGTGCGATGAAGTTGCAGGGCAAAATGACGTTAGGTTTGGATATGTATACGACGGGATGTATAAAATGTATTAAAACATAATATTTAATACATAGTTTTAGGTGTGCTTTATGATAGGCGGCTTAATGTTTTATCTAACCAATGTAATGTTTATAAATGTAACTCTATTCATTAGCAGGGTTAACATATAATGAAATAGTTTAACCTATGGGATGGAGCGGGAATAATATATCATGTGGGGAAATAATACATAGGCTAAAATTAAAATATGGGTTGCGATATATTACATAGGGAGTTTATTTAATATGGGCTAAAGGTTAATAAAGGATTTAATATATAAATTAATGTTTAGAAATGCGATGAGGGAGATAAAAATACATTATGCCTTAGTGTAAAACATCATATAGGGGTGAATTTCATTCTTGTGGGTCCCAACATAATAATTTTTTATTTCCACTTAGGATAAGTATTTTTTGGGCATTTTTTGGTAAAAGGGGAATTAGTTAAAGGGTTTTGCTTTCCTTAAGTATAATGGGTTTTAAACTTAAGAAAAGGGGATTTTTGCAAGTGAAACAGAATGATAATGGGAAAAAAGGAAAAATGAAGGGGAAATAATAAAAATGGAGGGGATGTAGTATTTTTTTACAAGGGGATGGTTTTTGAAGGAAGTTAGTGAATGAATGACCAATTTTTTCTTATCCATGATTGTAAAAATTGCTTATGCCTACCCATCATCTATCCTAAAAAAAATTCTTCATTTACCTAGGTGCATTTGAGCTTGCAAACCCTTGTTCATTTTTCTTTTAAAACAACAAACTAACTAATTCTATCCTTATTTCTTCCAAGGGCTCAGATAAAGTTGTTGAGCTCCTTATTTATTCTCTACCTAACTACTGATCTGTCAAGTTTAAACTGTTTGGATAGATATTTAATCTCTATCTAATAGCATGAAATTTAAAACATGAGGGGTTAATATTAATATGTTTAACCTTCATGGATTCTGGCATTGTAACAAACTGCACACAATCTTCATTTTTGTAGAAAAAGTAAATAGTGGTGGCATTTAGATTTGCATCACTTTCATGTTTTATTTTTTATCTCTTTTTGTTTGGGTCCATTTTTCTATTCTTTTTTATTTTTTTTCTTTCAAGTCCTTTGATTTTTCGTTTAGGAATTTTACCCTCTTTACATTTTTTATTTTATTTTTCTGATATGGGAAAACAATTTGTAGAAAGAAAAGTATGTACATATTACAAAACTAATCAAAGTAAATCCAAAATTATGAATCCTATTATTATAGGACCCTAACAGTGGATCCACATGGCGATGGCATTTCCTGGTGAAATTTCAAGAACTTTGAGACTAGCAGCCTTTGAATTTTGAATGTGTTGGCCTTGGAACTATGTTCTGATCTCTGCATTTATTCATACTTATGATATTTTATCCTTTAAAGATTAGGGCCTTCTCCCTAGGCTTCAACTTTTCTAGGAAAAACATCCAATCCATATTAATATCTGCAATGTTATGTACAATGAGTAAAGTAAACAAAGTGACCTATTTTTTATTTTGAGGAATAGTAATGCTTCAACATTTTACCATTAACAGGTCCACCTGGCAGATCTGATCCATCCAACTCCTTCAAAAAGAAACCATTATTACCTCTGTAACCATAAATAACATAAGGGAATTTCCATAAGAAATCAAATTTCCCATGTTTACCTTTCTCTTCTCTCCTTGAATCCCACTTTAGAACTTGGCCACCTATATAGAAATCATCTTCCTTAGTCTTCTTGTCAAATATCTTTTTAATCTTTTCTTGGAAAACTTGAGACTTAAGATAAACCTCTTCTCTGGTTTGCTGCAAGTGTATAGTTTGGTTAATCCTTCTTCGAATATCATTGGTTTCAACTTGCAGTTCTTGAGTTATTTTCATTACTGGTACTCCTAAAGAATATGGAAAAACAACATCCATCCGATAAAAAAGATTGTAAGGGTATGTACCAATAGATTTCTTTGTGGTAAGTCTATCTGCCCATAAGGAATTCACTAAACTTTTGTTCCAAGTTTTTTTATTATCTTCTAGTAGTTTCTTGATGATATTCACAAGGCTTTTATCGAAGGACTCAGCAAGGCCATTACCTTGAGGGTAATCAGCAGTAGAATGGCCAAGGGTAATGTGATATTTATGACAGAACTCAATCATCTTTTTGGACTTGAATGTTGTTGCATTATCAGTAATAATATTTTGGGGGCATCCAAATCTTGATAGTATGTTGTTTTCTAAAAATGAGATTATGACAGTGTCAGTGGCTTGCCTGGAAGGTATGCCTTCTATCCACTTAGTGAAATAGTCTGTGGCTATCAAAATCCACTTTTGTTGGGTTGAGGATGGAGGGTGAATTTCACCAATGAAGTCAAGACCCCATTGCTGAAAAGGAATTTCTATTGAGATGGGTTTTAAGGGAAAAGGTAGCAGCTTTTTCTTTCCTTCAAATATTTGGTACTTGTGATAGGAGGTCACATACTTTTTTACATCAGAAAACAATTTAGGCCAGTAAAAACCAGCTCTCAAGATTTTATCTGCAGTAGTCTTCCAATAGAGATGTCCTCCACAGTCACCTGCATGAAACTCTTCCAAAACTTTATCAGCTTCTTCTTTAAGCAAAAAAATTCAATAAAATTCCACCACGATCTTACCAAAATATTACATTTTCTATGATACAAAATCTTATTGCCTTTAACTTTAAAAATATAGCTTTAGTTCTTCATAATCCAGGAGGGTCTTGTAAATTTAGTAATACAAATATAATATCTGCATACCATGGTGAGTCTGAAAAAGGCTTCACTAATCTTTAGATTCGCCATCTCTTCCTGATCATCTATTTGGGCAATAAAATTAATATCTAAATCATGACAATTTGATTCAGCCATGATTTTGGCTAAACCTTGACCTTTTGTGAGTTTGGTGGGTTTGATTTTTATGTCACATTCCAAAATGGTGGAAATCCACTTGCCTCTTTTACCATTAGGCCCATTCTGTGTTAGAATGTCCTTTACAGTTGCATTTGGAACATAAGCAATGATATGTGAATAAAGTATGTACACTCTAAAGTCTTTGATAGCTTTCACTAAAGCTAGTACTTGCTTTTCCATTATTTTATACTTTAAAGTGGCATCTCTAAGTGACTCGCTGAAAAAATAAATGGGCTTCTCATAGCCCTGATTTTTTTCCTGCAGTAACACTGCAGCAATAGTATGCTCTAAAGCAAAGGAAAAAATAAGGAAATATTTTTTGAAATCAAGACTTATAAGGACTGGTGTTTTTGTCAAGGCTTGTTTAATTAATTCAAATGATTTCTTGGCCTCCATAATCCATTTAAGTACTATGTATTTTTTCAACATATTGTTAAGTTCTCTAATTATTTTAGCTAAATTTGAGATGAATCTTCTGACAAAGTTAATTTTACCTAAGAAATATCGTAATTGTTTAATATTCCAAGGAGGACTAACGTTTAGAATGGCCTCTATTCTAGCTGGGTCTATCCTAATTCCCTCTTTAGATATGGTATGTCCTAATAATTTACCTTCTTCCAGTCCAAATAAAGTCTTTTAGGATTTAGAGAGATGTCAAATTTCCTGCATTTGGGAAATTCTTGTCTAACGTGGTCGAGATGTTCATTGTCAGTCTTTGAAAACACAGTAATTTCATCTAGATAAATCACAAGTAATTCATGAATTTATTTAGCAAAGGATGTATCCATAACTCTTTGAAAAGTGACTCCTGCATTCATTAATCCAAAAGGCATTTTCACATACTTGAAAGTGCCCCAAGGAGTAGTAAAAGCAGTTTTAGGTTGGTCTTTTGGTTGGAATAAAATATGGTTATATCTAGAGAATCCATCAAGTAATGAAATTCTGGAAGAACCAACCACCCTCTGTAAAATGTGATCCATCTTGGGGAGAGGGTAGTTTTCTTTTAAGGACACTTTATTTAAATTCTTGAAATCAACACACAGTCTGATTTCTCTTGTCTTTTTCCTAGTGAGAACTAGATTTGAAACCGAATCAGAATATCTGATTGGTGCAATTATTTGGGCTTCATACATTCTCTTAACCTCTTTCTCAATTAAAGGTATAAAAATTGGATTGATCCTTCTAAGCTTTTGCTTGAAAGGTTTTTGATCTTATTTTATTTGTATTTTGTGTTGTATTATACTAGTGTCATAGGATTTTAAGTCCTCATAATTCCATGCAAATACATCCTAAAATTCCTTCAACAGTTTTGTGTATTTATTTTCTTCTTGAGGTAAGGCTTTTGAAGGTTTAATCATCTTAGGCTTTGACTCTGTTCCCATACTAAACTCTTCAATATCAAATCTTAATGGCTCCATCTTAGGTTTCCTTGCAACATCATTAGAATCAAAAAGATCTTCTAAAGGGGCTAATCCCTTAGGTAAAAAGTTGTCCTTGAGGTTTAAAATGTCAGAATAATCATCTGCTAACTCTTCTATCTCTACTTTCTCTAAATTATTTATTTCTATTTGAGTAAATTTAATATGATTAGCAAAATCTAAGTTATTTACGTCTACATTATTTAAGTCAATCTCACTATCTATGTTTTGATCTATTGTACAATTATTGTTTATATTACAATTCTGATATTCTCCTTCATTATTCATGAAATGATAAATATGTTCATCTTGTGAAAATATTTTCCAATATTTAAGATTATCTGGTATTAAAGTCTTGTGTTTAACTTCTGTTGTATATATATGATTTGGTTGAAATGGCAGATTACAGGTACTAGCAAAAGTTGCTAAGTTATGTGTCTATATGTTTTTTTTATAGGGATTACAGCAAAGTCACATTCAAGCAGTTCCCTAATCAGATCTAAAACAGTATCTCTATATCAGCTTAATCTTGGATTATATACAAAATATTCTCCTGTTATCTGTTTCACAATTAACACAGAGTCTCCCATGATTGACTCTCTTTTGGCTCCTAAATTTCTAACAATTTGTAGTCCTAAAATAAGAGCTTCATATTCAGCCATGCTGTTTGTACATTTGAAATTTAATCTAAAATCATGACCTTGTGCATAATTTTTTTCTATATTATGTATCCAAACTCCTGCTCCTGCTCCTAATTTTTTAACTGATCCACCAAAATCTAGGTGCCACAATGATCCATGAAAAATGTTTTCACTGTCTGGTGCTTTCTTTTTCTGTTTTAGTTCAGTATTATTTTCAATGTCAGTTTCAGAATTACATAAAATGAATGAATCTATATCAGTAGATGTAGAATAAATGGGATAGTTCTTGGTCTTTCTACACTACTAACCATGTACTTCATTAATGTTTCTCTGTAAAGCTTCTTGGGTTGGCCAAAAATTGATATTGTTGCATAAGACATATCAAGTTGTAGAGATTCTTGCATTTTAGCTCCCCATGAGCGAGATAACAGCATTCCATATTTAGGATGGATGTCAGCTACTACAATATCCATGACTATGCTTTTTCCAGGGTATTGAACTAAAGTAACACATAAATATTTTATCAAACCTAAACATTTCACTTTACTGGAGTTAAAAGAGAATAGATCTTTATAAGGTCTAGTGATGTCTAGATTCAAGGTTTCCATTATTTCTTTTGGCATCAAATTGTGTAAGGCCCTTGAATCTAGCATTGCATTATGTAAAATTTGATCATGAACAGTTAAGCTAATGTAGAAAGGTGGAACTACTCCATCTTGGTGTTGCCCATTAACATTGGGACCAAAGATTAGTTCTAGTTGATCATCACTAAAATTTACTGAATCTTCTCCATCATTCATATTTAAAGTCTCATTGATAGGTGTTTTTTATAGGTCATGTTTTAACAATTCTGTCAAAGGAATTGGTATCTTCAATTTGGCAATTTTAGCTTGGATATTAAATGGTGCTTGTGATTTTACTAGTTGAATTATCTCTTCCTTTGTAGCTGTAGTTTGGGTGGGTTTGTCTTCTTTTCCTATAGTTGGTTTCTCATTCTCTGTTTGTATTTCCATTGTCTTACTGCTTTTAATTTTCTTTTCAGGGATAGTTTGAGATGCAGTGGAATTTTTTGCAGATTTTTTGTTTTCAGCAGTTGTTTTAGCAGTGCCTCCTTTAGGATCAGCTGATTTTGGATTAGTAGTAGGTTTTTTTGAGTCTGAAATTTTTGTTTTAGCAGAAATTTGTGTCTTGGCAGTAGCAGATTTTTGAGAATCTATTTATTTTTGGAAAGCATCATCTGTAATGTCAACAATTTGAGGACTGGGTGAAATTTTGGGACTTGAAACTTTCTAAGTTGAACTAGAGTTTTGCTCTGTTTCCCTAGGGAGAATTTGTAGAACTTTAGTGGTAGGAGCCTCTACTATTTCCTTTGTTGTGTTTGGGAAAATTTCTTAGTAGAAGGCTCTACATTTTTCTTGCTCCTAAGGTCATATTGCTTATGTACTTCATTAATTTCAAACTCATAACCTTGATTGTAATCAAAAGACTCACTAGAATCTAATTGTAATTGTTGTAATTCATATAACTCATGTTCTTTTTTTGTAAGAAAAATGGTTTTATCCTCATTAATGCCCATTATATTAATGGTGTATTCATCATATTCATTTTGATGAGAACTTTCAGCATAGTTCTCTTGGAAAGGTGGTCTTATTGTTTGGTCAGGTGTTGATTCTCTAGATTTTCCAGTGTTGGTATTTTGCCTAAAATTGGGATTTCTAATTTGAGTTCTTTGTTGTTGGTTATCCCATTGTGGCTTCATTTCCATATTACCTAACCTATCCATCATTTTCTCTAATGTTTTTTCTAATTGATCTATTTTCAAATCTGAAGTAGATGTTTCCCTTTTTACTGTCACTCTTCTTTCATTTCTTAATCTAGATTTCTTTGATAACAAATTTTCCTCTACACTAATAGAATTACTTTGCATCTGCTCTAAGGTTTCTGGATTTCTATTTCTTAGTTGATAGGCTATATTTGTATCAAATCCATCAGGGAATTTGATAAGGACAGAGTCTGGAGGAGGTTTAAGATTAGCAGGATTTGCATTATAAATAATGTTATATCTAGTACAATAATCTTGAATTGTTTCATTGGGTGCTCTTTTTATGCTTTTAAATTCAGACAAGATTTGTAGTGGATTTTTCTTCTTTTACCATCTATTAAGACATAAACTATGAAAAAATACTAAATCAGCAATACTACCAGCATTCAAACCTTTAAACCACTTTTTTACCTCACCAGTTAAAGTTTGAGCAAAAAGTCTCATTTGGAAATCATCCTCATCAATTTTATGTAATTCAAAATAGTTTGTCATCTTATTGACATGTTGTTGAGCAGTGTAATGAGTGGTTCCATCAAATTGATGGATCTTTCTTTGATAATACTAGGGCATGTTATGTAACTATGTTGGTAGGACCAAGGGAGCATATCTGGTAGCCATGGCTTGGATTATAGCTTGGCTAGGAGGTAAGTTTGAAGTACTTGGTGAAGAAATAGAAGTACTTGCTGATGTGGTTGAAAAAATTGCTTAGGAGATTGGGATATAAGAAGGTGTACTGGAAAATGTGGCTGAGATACTAGAAAATGAAGCTGGGATGTTATAAGAGGTGCTTGGGAATGAGAATGATGTATTGGAAAATGCAGAAAAAATAATAGGTGATGAACTTGAGGTGGTAGAAGATGGAAATAATATTCTAGGTTGAAATGGTTGCTTAGGAAAAAATGAATATGTGGAATGAAGTGTGGTGGAAATAATGGATGAAGTGGTAGTGAATTGGGATGAACCTACAGATTCTAAAAGGCTGGTAGAAGGCTTAGGGGTATAGGCTAATAAAGCACTCAATTCAACTGAATGTTGTAAATAAGCTTCATCAATTTCTTTAATCAAAGTTGTAGTTATGGCATCAAGTTTATCATAAACTTCAAAAAACTTTTGCTCAAAATAAGCTAAAACAATTTCCTTCTTAGTTTCAATGAATGAAATAAAATCAAGATCTATTACAATTTTATGTAAGTCGCTTTCTGATTTAGTTCTAAAAAAATATTGTTCAAAATTTAAATTAAATTCAATGTCTTGTAAACTTGATATTTGGGAAGGGAAGGGAATTTTCTTTGACTAATGAAATATTATTACCTAAATATTCTACTCTTTTGTTTTTCTTTCCAATTCTTTCAGGAATATCTACTATGACAGCGACTTGTGGATCTAGATTTGACCTGGTATAGTAGACTCTTCTAGAAGCCAGAATTACAATTTTTATGAAAATATACTCACAACTTATTAAAACAATCTTAAGGTGAAAATATAAATGAAAATATTTCCTTCAAGATCTATTTAAAAAAAATGAGGATTGGTTATTTCCCTAGTATGGTCGCCAGTATATTATCACTCCAATAATTCTTAAAGTTGTGAGATTTGTAGTTTAAAGAAAATCATAGGTAACCACAAACCTACTTTTAAGTCTTAAGATATAGCCTTCCTAATGCTCAGAGAGGGCTCTCTCTATATGATTTAACTTTGTTGATTATATTTGATTTTAGGCTAGTTATATAGGGCAAGGTTTTGGGTTTTTATTTGATTTCGTGGTGAAATCACTTACTTAGATGGATAGCTATAGATCGATATCCCATTAATAAAATGGAGTCAATGTGTCAAGCAGTCAGATCAGGATCAAGGTCTAAAGGTAAATGTTTACACGGAAAGATAGCAAAGTCACTTCAGATCTTCAAGGTTGATGGTGAAATGGTTATTATCGGGATGAAAGAGAAATTAAGGGTTCTTAAATCTGGATTGGGAGTGAAAAGGTAGAGGTCAATCGAAATCAGGGAGCAATTAAGGGTTCCATAATCTGGATATCAATAGAAAACATGTAAATAATAATTAGTCAAAACAAAGTGCTTTTAACATGTTCTGAAATACAATTCCTGATTTATTATTTATATTTAGAACACATTTAAAAATAGATGGAAAACATAATAAAATTGACAAGATGACAAGTGAAATACTTCACTGCAGTGGACCAACACATGAATCTTGTAATATGATGTTTTATTTCCTATGATCCAGTCTGCTGACTTGAAATTGATACAAAAACTCTTAGGTTCAAAAAATTATAACTACAGAAATGTTCAGAAATTTATCACCTTCAATAATTCAAATGATGAAGTATTTATACAAAAACTTGTTCAAAATATCCTAGAATAAACTTAGGAATTTTTATTGGAAAATAAATATCTTCATGCAAGAAGATAGTGACAACTGCCTAAATAATTGCTAGCTATTCTATTTATTGAAATAAAATAGCTTGTTGTTTTGATGAAGGCAGCAGCTGGACACCGAGGTGTCCTTTATGCTGGCAAATTCATTTTTACTCTAATTTTGTCTTCAATCTTTCATCTGATACACTTTAACTCATACACTTTCATCCTGATACTCTTTGACTGCAGAAAATTATTACTGTTGATGTAAAAACAACAAACTTTGTTTTTTACCTTTCCTGCTCTGTCTTCACTATAATCTGATCTTACAGTAGATCAGCTAACTTCTCCCAAAACTCAGCTTCTGGAAATTTTATCTTCATAACCCTTCTAAATTTTTCATCAGCTTCAATGTATTTTAAATTCCACATATGCCAGGGGGATATGCTCTACATCCACAACAGGGGTTTATAGAGGGTTGATCACAATAATGCTTTTGGATGTCGTTTATTGGTTTGATTTATCAGTTTTTAATACTTTTTACCTTTAAAACAATCATTTAGGCATGTTAAAACACTTATGCAAGTTCAAACAATTTACAGAAGGTTTTTAGATATGACAGGGTTTCTATATTTGGCCTGCAAAGGGATACTTCTGATCAATTTGACTCAAACTGTATTATTTGTATCAAAAGAGAAATTTTCTTGACCTTATAGCCTCAGCAAATGATTTATATGGTTTACAGTGTGCTTTTCTGTAATAAAACAATCTTAAAACATCAAATTTTATGCAGAAGGGCTCCTAAGTACTGTAGGAAAGGTTTTGAAGGTCTCAGAGGGAATTTTCAGGTCTACAAATGGTCAAATTCAATCATATTTTTTCTAGAACATGTCAAGGCTTTAGAAACTGTAATTAAATGCTCAGGATTTGTATAATTGAAGGATTTATGAAGCAGTGGGGTATTCTTGAAGTACACAAGCTCCTAACTGATTCAATGAACCGTAAAACTCTTTTAGAATGATGGATGAGTCTTTTCCCTCTGAAGAATACCTGTAAAATTCAGAATTTTTTTGTGAAGAAGGGTTTCAAGGGTTGGAAAGCTTTCGGAAGATTTTTCTAGTCTTTATATGCAATTTGATGGCTTATGCACTAGTGCAGCAGTCAAATTCGGTGATTTATGTTTGTTTTTGGACTAAAAACAGAGGCAGTAGCAATCTTTTGGTCTGGAATGTTCTTTCTGTGCAAACAAAACGGTAACAAAAAGATAAAACAATGCTTTCGGGTGGTTTATAAGAAATTTCAGTGAACAGTGAACGCATTAAACACAAGTCAATTCAAAATAGAAAGGTGGTTTAGGCACGAGGAAGGGAATAACCACCAAGCGGTTTTCGCACGGTAGAAAGGTGGTAAATAGGTTTAGTTCAATCGATGCGATCTAATGGAAATCAGACGCGTGGAGGTGAGAGAAACCTTGAAAACAAATTTTTTCGCAAGGTTCGGGTTTGTTTAACATTTACGTTATCAAACATGCGATGTGGGATCTCCGCCATTGGATCTGGGAGATAGGGAGCGAACGGTCAAGATGGTGCGATGAAGTTGTGGGGCAGAATGATGTGGGGCTGGGATATGTATGCGGCGAGATGTATAAAATGTATTATTAATACATAGTTTTAGGCATGCTTTATGATAGGCGGGTTAATGTTTTATGTAACCAATGTAATGTTTATAAATGTAACTTTATTCATTGGCGGGGTTAATATATAATAAATTAGTTTAACCTATGGGATGGAGAGGAAATGATATATCACACGGGGAAATAATACATAGGCTAAAATTAAAATATGGGTTGGGATATATTACATAGGGAGTTAATTTAATATGGGCTAAAGGTTAATAAATGATTTAATATATAAATTAATGTTTAGTAATGAAATGCGATGAGGGAGATAAAAATACATTATGCCTTAGTGTAAAACATCATATAGGGGTGAATTTCATTCGTGTGGGTCCCAACATAATAATTTTTTATTTCCACTTAGGATAAGTATTTTTTGGGTATTTTTGGGTAAAAGGGGAATTAGTTAAAGGGTTTTGGTTTCCTTAAGTATAATGGGTTTTAAACTTAGGAAAGGGGGACTTTTGCAAGTGAAACTGAATGATAATGGGAAAAAGGGAAAAATGAAGGGGAAATAATAAAAATGGAGGGGATGAAGTATTTTTTTACAAGTGGATGATTTTTGAAGGAAGTTAGTGAATGAATGACCAATTTCTGCTTATACATGATTGTAAAAACTGCTTCTGCCTACCCATCATCTATCCTAACATTTTTTCTTCATTTACCTGGGTGCATTTGAGCTTGCAAACCCTTGTTCATTTTACTTTTAAAATGGAAAACTAACCAATTCTATCATTATTTCTTCCAAGGGCTCAGATTAAGTTGTTGAGCTCCTTATTTATTCTCTACCTAACTACTGATCTGCCAAGTTTAAACTGTTTGGCTAGATCTTTATTCTCTATCTAATAGCATGAAATTTAAAACATGAGAGGTTAAGATTAAGATGTTTAACCTTCATGGATTGTGGAATTTTAACAAACTGCACACAATCTTTGTTTTGCAGAAAAAGTAAATAGTATTGGAATTTGGATTTTCATCACTTTCATGTTTTATTTTTTATCTCTTTTTGTTTGGGGTCCATTTTTCTATTCTTTTTGATATTTTTTCTTTCAAGTACTTTGATTTTTCTTTTAGGACTTTTACCCTCTTTACATTTTTTATTTTATTTTTCTGATATGGGAAAAAAATTTGCAAAAAGAAAAGTATTTACATACTACAAAACTAATCAAAGTCAATTCAAAATTATGAATCCTATTATTATAGAACCCTAACACTCCACAAAGTTTTCTAAGCTAAAAGGAATTGAAAGAGACTTGGGAGTTATGAAAATCACTCTGAAACCAAATGTGCGCCCCGTCAAGTAGCGACCATATCGGTTAAATCCAAAATATAAGCAGAAAGTGAAGGAAGAATTGGAGAAAATGGTTGCTACATGAATCATTGAGCCTATGGAAGAGTCTGATTTGGTAACCCTGATGGTTGTTCAAGAAAAGAAGACTAAGGGATAAATAAGGATTTGTGTTTCAGACCTACACAAACTGGATGATGCATGCATACATGATCCCTTCCATGCCCCATTTTCAGATGAGATATTGGAAAATGTTGGAGGAAAAGAGGCCTACTCTTTCATTGATGGGTTTTCAAGGTACCATCAGATCGGGATTTCACCAGAAGCCTGAAGTAAGACCACTTTTGCAATATGGGGATCCTTCCAATACACAGTCATGCCCTTTGGATTGAAGAATGCACCTTCTATATTCTCACACGTAGTAGTAGCTGTATTCAAGGAATTCATGCACAAGTTTCTGGAGGTGTAATTTGATGATTGGAGTGTGTTTACACTACTGAAGAATCATGTTTCCAACCTGCATATGATGCTCGACACTTGTAGAAAGCATCAAATCTCCCTTAGCTTGAAGAAGTGTATATTTTGTGCTCCTTTTTGAATCTTGTTGGGGAATATTGTTTGTCAACAAGGTTTGATGGTCGATCCAGCCAAGGTTGCATTTATTGTCAATTTATAGGTTCCTTCCAATGTAAAACAGTTGTGCTCTATTCTGGGACACATAGGATATTAGAGAAAATTCATTCAGGGTTACGCATTGATCACTACACCCATGGAAAATTTGCTGAAGAAATATGTGTCCTTTTTTTGGGATGAGGACTCCTAAAGGAGCTTTGAGCTGCTCAACGAAAATATGGTTACTACACCTATTTAGTATTTCCTAATTGGTCCAAGGTCTTCCATGTGCATGTTGATGTATCCGGCATTGCACTTGGAGATTTCTTAGCGCAGCCAAGAGGAAGAGATATTAATCACCCCATTGCCTTTGAAAGTAGAAAGCTCTCTAAAGCAGAGTGAAACTATTCAAACATAGAGAGGGAAGGTTTGGCTATGGTTTATTGTCTACAGAAATATAGGCATTATCTACTATGAGGGCACTTCAAGATGTTCACTAACCACTCTGATTTGATGTACCTATTCAACAAGCCTGTGTTGGGGGGAAGATTTGTATATGGTTGCTGCTATTCCAAGAATATGATTTTGAAATCATCGTTAAGCCTGGAAGATTGAATGTTGGACCCAATCACTTATCACGTATTGAGAATGGGGAAGAACTGACCAGTCTAGAGGACAGATTACCTGATGTGCAACTCTTTTCCATTAAAGTGGTCGATGAACACTTTGTAGATATCATTCACTTTCTAACTACTGGTAGTGTGCCTACTGAATATTCGGTGGAACAAAAGAAGAAGTTGGTTACGTGTGCAATTGACTTTACATTGATTGCTAGTCAAATTTACAAATTGGGTGCGGATGAATTTTTAAGAAGGTATGTCTTAGAACATGAAAGACAAGACATATTGGTTGGAGACCATGGGGGAATGGTAGGAGGCCACTATGCAGGGATATCCACTGCGTAAAAGGTTATGCACGTTGGATTATGGTGGTCCACAGTGCACAGAGATGCACATGCATATTGTCAAGTTTGTGATGCATGCCAAAGAACAGGGAATCCATCGCGTAGAGATGAGATGCCATCACAGTGCATATGGCTCTGCAAGCTTTTGATAAATGGGCAATAAACTTTGTTGCACCTATTAATCCCCCTAGAAAAAAATTGTCACGCGCTACATGATCACTGCAACAGACTATGTAACAATACAGGAAAAAGCTAAGCCAATAAAATATTGACTCTGTTGCGCACTTTATTTTTGAAAATATCTTGACTAGATTTGGGTGCCAAAAGATATTGATGAGTGATCAGGGTACGCACTTTGTTAATGAGACCATTGAAGCTCTGATAGAAGAATTTAAGATACATCACCAGAAGAGTACTCTCCTATCACCCTTAGGCAAATTATGCAGTAGAAGCCTTTAACAAGATCCTGTAGAACGTGCTTACAAATATCTGCAATGAAAATCAAAACGATTGGGACATGCACATACCTATTGTCTTATGGGTTTATCGGACCACATGCAAGAAGTTGACTGTTTAAACACAATTTAGGAAGTTTTATGGCTAGAAAGCTATCATGCTGATGGAATACATCATGTAGGAACGTCTATCACAATTGGTTTCATTAGAGGAGGATCGTTTTAGTTCCAAATTTTATCAACAAGTCCAGAAGGTGCGAAAGAAGGCCTAGCATGATAGGAACATCTGGAAGAAGGCATTCAAGGAAGAAGTTCTGGTTTTATTGTATGACAGTCAGTTTGCACGCTACCCAGGGAAGTTTAGAATGCATTGGTTGGGGTCGTATATTGTGAATGAGATCATTATTGGAGGTGCAGTGCGCTTGGCCATGATGCGCGGTGAAAGTCTCCCAGGGTACGTCAATGGAAGTCGATTGAAGTTGTATAGGGATAACCCTATTCCTACAAATGACTATATGGCTGAATAAAATTAATCCATTGGTCTGCATGTTGTGCGGATGGCATGCGCAGGCAAGTGCAACACAAGAGCAAAGGTTGTGCACAACGGGAAAAACTAGCAGTTAGAAAAATAACTCTAGGTGAAAATTTCATTTTACCGTTGGATGGAGCATCTTTTCTGTAATTAATGATAATATCTTATGGGAATTTTGACCGTTTTTCTGGGGAAAAGGTGCCATTAATGAAGTTACGACCGTTTTTACCATGGATCGCCTATAAAAATGAGGAAGTGGGTCGCATTTTCTTCTTTTTTTGTTCGAGTGAATTGTTCCCCAAGATTATTAGTGTGCATTGTATGTTTTCCCGTGAGACTCCTGCGTTCGACATAAGAAATCATGATTTTATATTCAAGCAAATAATGACGGCCACCAACCCCGCTTCCGATATTTTGTAGTCTGAAGAGCTATTTGTGTCTATTACGATGTTTACCAAGCAAGGCTTTGAAGACGTTGATGAATTTTTCCTTGAGGTATATGAATTCATACCAACACCTGCCAAGGGGAAGGCTAAGGTGACTAAGGGATCATCGTCGAAGTTGCGGACATCCACTAGGCATATCACATCCCCGTTCCAGGTGCCAAAGGAAATATCTCCTACGGGTGATCTAACAAAGATACCTGTGACCGAAACCAAGGAGTTTTCACTCTTTTTCAAGCCCATCTCCTGGCTCCTGTTATCACTCGGATTGAATCTCAGGCTGAAGAAGGAAATTCTAAGGTAACCACAAACCACACTTAGCTAAGTAGCTAGCCCTACTAGGCAAGGAGAGGGATCTCTTCGTAAGGATCACATCCAATATGGATGACTAAAAAGATATTAGGCTAGGTATAGTAGCTTAGGGTTTTTATTTTGATTGTATAGGGTTGTGCTGGATCAGAAGGAGCATAAACAATTAGGTCAAGGGAAATTAGGTCAAAATTTGCAGGGTGTTCTATGGGGCAAGGTAGGTACAGTGGTTTAGCACTTTTATGATTTCGATGGTGGGATGATCAAGACAGGTGAGGAGCTAGAAAGAGCATGGCGGAATCATGTTTTCTTTCTAAACTGAAGAAATTACAGACTATGAATATTTACCCAAAACAAAGCATAGAAATTATGGGTTCTGTTCATCAAACTTGAAAACATTCGCTCAATAGATATGAAATGATGGATGAAATAAACAAAACATTCTAAAAACTGAGCACAAAAGGGGAAAGTAGAACTAAACACCATACCACATGGATCCCAGAAAAATAGCTACAAATTTGATTAATATTCCTGCTCAGAACTGATACAAAGTGTGTCGTTTCAAAATCCAAGCATCCAACTGAGTCCAACCCTTACAAATGAGAAATAAGAAGAAGATATAGACCTCAAAACCACTCTCCCTAGCCTCATGGAGTCGAATCCATGATACGAGGATCAATTTCCATCAAATACTAAACAATAATTTTAAGACTAGTAAGACCAAACCATACTTGCCTCTAAAAGAGAGGAAACTGATTCATTTGACCTCTAGAGAACTCAAGTTAATGAATTTACCCATAGTAAACTAATCCTCATCATAATTCAATTCATATTTACCAATTACAATAGTGAAAAACCCAACTTGTGAGATAAAACTCAAAAATTCCATGAAAAACAGAGAAAGCCCTAAAACAGAGAAACTTTGTCCTAAGCGCAGCGCCAAGGAGGAAAAACATAGGTATTCTTGCAGGTCACTTTTTACTAACTTCCCGGTTTTCAAATTGAGCTCATGATAGCTCATTGGAAAGCCTATCATGACTACTTTCTATATCTTCTTTTGGTTTCATATTTAGAGTTTATTTAACCCCTCCAAAATTGAATTCTCCCAAGACTTCCTCTAAGCGTAATGCCATCCTGAAAAAGAGGCAGAAACATGTTTTTTTGGGTGTTTTTGGCCCTTTTTCCTAACCAATTTTTCTCAAAATTATTAGAAAAAATTTAGGGGGTATTTCCTCATCATTATGAACCCAATTATTTCTTCATTTTTCTCATTATATTCCCCAATAAAAAGCGAGGGAAGAATTTCCTGTGTTTTTCCAAAATTGCCAAAAAAAACTCAAAAATCTTCAAAATTTTAAAAACTTCTCAAAATTTGTGGGATGGGCCCACAACCACATGTCAATTTTGAGCTAAGGAGGCTTCAGCAAGAATCTTGAGTTTATCACCTCCTTTCTTTCCCTTCCAGATCTTCCTCAATTTATCCTTCATCTGTTTGACCTTGATATTGCAAATTTTGTTCTGAGTATGATAGTGATGGGCCATGTGCCTGAGCATCTTATTGTCTTTGTTGGCTTTCACTAGCAGCTTCTCCAAGTGAATGTTGACTCTCTCAAGCCACACTTCTTTGTTTTCTTCAATTTCCTTTTCCAACTGCTGGTCAATAGTCAAACTTTGAGTTTCTTGCTCTTCTTTCAATAAGGCTATTTTGAGGCCTCTTGTCTTTGGCCTTTTCCGGATGTTTTCAGCCTCCTCAAGATTTTCTATGGTAGCTTGTTTGATCATGTTTTTTCTCATCTCCTATAGAAACTTCATCTCCAAAATATTTTTTTTGGCTGTCAACTATTTTTTCTCTTGCTCTAGGGAAGAGATGATGAATTTTGCACTCTCAAGATTGTTTTGCAACTCTCTGATGTGTGCCTCCTTTTCTTTGATGCCAATGTTTGATGTACTAGTATCATCAAAATCTTCAAGGTCTACTAGCTCAAAATAATCTTCCTCCTCATGGTCATATTCATGCTCTTGATCTTTTTCTTCATCACTGACCTCTATGATTTTCTCCTTTCCTTTATGTGCCTATTGTACCTGCTTTGTTGATGAAGAAAGCAAAGCCCTTTCCACACCATGTGGAGCAAACATTTTCCTATGTGCTAATGAAGAAGGAAAGGCCCCTTCCACACCATGTGGAACAAACACTTTCCTCTCTACTGCAAATAGTTTTCTAAGCCCTCTCTAATATGTTAGACTGCATTCTTTGACTGGCCCTAGTGATTTGACTTGATGCTTCATTATTTTTACAGCTACAGGGCTAGTAGATGTCTCTCTTCTCTCTTGCGGCACTGGTGGAGAAATTTGGGGATTTGTGAATGTGTCTTTTGAAATAAAGGTATCCCAAGAGATGTTCATTAGATCTAGATGATGAAGCATCATGAGTTTAATCAGGGAGTGATGATATAGGTTGTTTATTTGCTGATGATATTCTTTCTTTGAAACCAAGTATGCCATATTTTCAATGTCCCGGAACAAGAAATATGGAATGCTCAGCATCCTCACCCTACTGAAATTCATGATTAGCCTGATATGGTATGTGTACAATCTAGAAAATCTACCCTCACAAGTAAAATATCTCATGATAATCTTCATCATCGGTGCATACTTGCTGAGGAGGAAACTGAAGGGGAAAAATTTTCTTCCTTCATTTTTGTACCCGGTCTTGAGATAAGGCTCAAAATAATGATCATCCAGGTCCTGTGCTCTGTACCATCTCTCCCCTACATTTGGAATCCTCGTAGCATCATTAATGTTGGCAGTGGACAACGCAAAAGTTACACCAACAAGAGTTAACATGTGATCATGGAGGTTCAATATGAAGAGCCTAGTCAACTCAGGATGATTTTGAACTCTTTCCACCTTTTCACAAAACTCATAACACCCAACATATCTGAAACAACACATAGCTAAAGGTGAAGCCTCTAGCTCTCTAAGTTTTTTTGGCTCTATTCTAATGATTTTTCCTCCTTTATGTGGCCTTCTCTACTGTACAACCTCATCTCCCTCAAACTCAAAATCACTATTTTCGTCCTCCATGTAATTTTTGTATTCTCTCTCCATGCTTGTTTCTCTGGCGCTTTGAAAACCCTAGATTTAGGGAAGAAAGAAAAATTTGAAGAATTTGGAAGAGTTTGGAGGGTTTCTAGCCTATGCACAACCCTCAACCAGGAGTGCAGTGCCCTTATCCTAAGCGTAGAACCATTCATTTTTACACTGCCAGAACTTCCCTAAGTGCATTTCCTTTGGCCTAAGCACAACGCCTAACCCAGGAGCATAGAGCCAGGTAATTTCTTCAATTTTCCTCTCCTTGCTTGACTCTCTTGCTCCAAAATGAATTTTTTCTCTTGGAAAATGAACAAATGAGGTTTTCTTTTGGCAAGTGACCCTTTTATATCTTTCATGATTTTGACTTTTGAATGATTGGGACCCACATTTTCCTTTTTTCTCATTAACCTTTCACAACACTTTTTTATTCTTTTGGTGCTTTGGATGATTTGACATGATATTTGTATCTTTTCATGGAATTGTCTTTAGCTAGGAATAGGCATCTTTTTAGGTTTATTACATATAGTGACTTTAAAATTACATAAAATTAGAACATAAAAATATCTCTGTTTTTATCTCAAAAATGCCATTTTTGAGATGAAAACTTACAAAAATGAAATGTAACTTTACATGGAAAACCTGATTGAATCAAATTATGAGTTTATTTTGGATCACCTTCACACCTTCTGCTACCCTTTATTTCTAATGAGACAATGCAATGAGCTTACCTAATGAAACACTATTGACCTAATGGAAAATAAAAACAACTGTCTCAATGAGTGATTTTGCCTAAAAGTGAAAAGAGAGCGGATTTATTTCCAGTATGATGAAGACATGGAAGAGGGTCAGCAGGCATATACTTGTGAAGGAGAATAGGACACTTGACAAGGACAACCACCAGTGGAACAATTTTATATCATGACCTAATGGAATGATTGAAAATTCTTTAGAATGGGACACCTAAGATGCACATCCAAAATTTGTTTTGATCCCTGGTTGAAGTATGCAAATACTTATACTAACATCTCCCAAAGTATGTGAAGCCACGCAGACCCTCTGTCAAAGCCCCAAAGGACTTGGATATGGTGTGCACCTACTTGCAGGTGCCATTGATCCCTGAGGTGGTCTCGTTGGAGGGGGATATGTTTGGGAAGCTCCCATCTGTGAAATTTGATGACTGGGATCTCGCCAGTGAGAATACCTTCCCAGAATTGGTGCTGGATTACTAAATCAAACGTGTTCTTTAAACTGGAGTGGTAAAATTTGATCCCATGCCTTTGGTATGTGGGTTGAGAAATGCCAAGATTCTCAACTTGTTGAGGATTCCCCACTTTGGAAGATATCCCATCACAGATGCATGTCTGCACAAGCTTTTAGCGTTGGTGCATGATGATTGTCTTTGGATTAAAAATCACATATCAATTTATCTCACACTGAACCACCGGATCACTGGCATGCCAAAGAAGGGAACTAACCCTATGTAAAATTATGGAAAGAGACAGGAGAAGAAAGTCACTGCAAAGGTGAAGAACGACTATAAGGTCGGACATGATACAGGGGGCTTCCTGGTTCAACAAATTTCATATCCAACGGTGCGCCTCAGGAAATCATTGTTGGTTTGCAAAATGATGCGCAAGTGCAGACCTAAGGTGGTGCCCGCACATGTCATCACACTGGTAGGGTAGTACGAGAAGGGCGTGAGTTTCAACTGGTCCCAGTTCCGCTGCACTGAATTCCTAGAAAACATGCGAGAAGCACAAGAGGAGTGTAAGAAGTTTTCTTATTCATGGCTGATCCTACTCATTTCTTTGGTTGCATGGGAAATTCCAGAGAATTCAGTCCTCCCAGACGTAGAGCCTAGCACGTTGGAAGGGGCATGCTACGCCAAATTGTGGGATTCCACAGATCCTAATCACGTAGTGGAAAATAATTTATTTTGGTTCTTATTCGAAGGAGGGTTGGCCGCAACAATCCACTCATGCCCATGATTTTCCCTAGCTGCATATGACAAGTATAAGGTCATTCCAGACTTCCAAGTGTCTATGCATAACGTACAGATCCGCGCACGCAAGGATAGGGCATGGTAAAACCTGCCCTACATGGTGAAAGAGGCTGAAATTGACCAGGTCATTGTGACTTGGCAAACATCATGGAAAATTGGGTTAGGGTTCGCCAAGCATGTTACAACCTCAACATCGAGAAAAGAGACAAAATCCAAAAAATAAGCCGAGAAGGGTGCAAAGACAGAAGTGGCGAAGGAACCTGAGGTGGAGCCTGAAGTTGATCTCGGTGGCATAAATGGAATTAATGACGCTGAAGAGGAGTCCCCCAGAGGCACCAAGAAAGGAGCTCAAACTCCCAAGGGTGCGCGGAAGAAGAGAAAAGGATCTGAGGTAGGAAGCTTGGATGATGTCACCCTCATGGAGGATGACCTGGATAAAATTGTATACGTGGTCGCATATGCCTCTAGGGACCTATGGGTTGCGCTGGAGGAGCAGTGTAAAGCTGAAATGGACACAATGCAGGCTAGACTACATTTACTTCAGCTCAAAACAAACAACATTCAAGCGAGTGTTGCTCAGGCAAGGTCGGATCAAGCAAGCGTGAGAACCAACATCCTCACCAGCACAGTAGATAGTCAGCTATGCCCCTTTCCTGGAGCTTCAGTCACCTTGGAGCAGCCTGAATTGCATGCACAAGTACAGACATGCTTTGACATCTGTATCGACTTGTCCATGCTTCCCATCGACAATTTGCATGCAATATAGTCCATTATCACAAATGAGCTACAATTTCAAGAGGCTCGCATGCACCAATAGCTCACAAAGGCAGATCAGAAAGTCACAACACGTACACAAGAGAATCTGTAGGCTCAAACATCCCAGCAAGCAGCAGTGTCCTAGCGCACTGAGTTAGAGAGTCACATTGATCGCTTATGTGGTGACGTTCCCGAGTTTTCCATCCCTGCCCCCGCCGCACCTTAGGACAAATTCAAAGGACTGGTGGTCGCCTTGAATGCCTCCCACTTAGAAGTCCAAGCAGTCAAGGAAAATTTTGAACAGCAGATTGCGGAGTTACAAGCCAAGCTCCAGCCAAAGACTCCACCCGAAGTATGAGCCCAACGTGTTGCCTTGGTAAAGGAGGCTGTTACACCATTTTTTGGTCATCTAACCTATTATCATTAGATGGACCCAAGTACACCATGTAAGACCAATTTTACCCTAAGTAAAATTGCTTTTACTATGTGAAATAACTTAATAAAACAAATTTATTAGGTTGTTTATGGTCTAAACAGGAAACCCCAAGGGGAAATATTAAACAAATCTATATTTGTTTGGTTTTCCTCATGGAATAATTAATTAAACAACAAATTAATTATTATTCCTGGTCATATTTAACCCAAAACAAATAAATTAATTAGATAAATCCTTATTTATCTTCTAATTTTCTAGGAATAATTATTTAAATCTTATTTAAATAATATTCCTTGTTAAATATGACTAGATCATTTATAAATAATTAAATAAATCATTATTTATTTAATTATCATTCAACCACTTCCTTAAAATAATAAATAAATCATTTATTTATTTATTATTTACAAATAAAGGGATTTGACCCAAGTCAACTACCTTTTCCCTCCAACAAATATAATAAAATATTCCATAAAAGGTGGATCTAGATTTGGTTAATATTATTTTAATCATGCACCAAGATCTAGAATGACCCAATATTTCGTTATAAATAGGAGGGTTTCTCCTACCATTCTTCACCTTTTGTTGCTTATTAGATCACTCTGGATCTATACTCTTGGTCTGACTTTGAGCCATTATCATTGTCAATTTTTCCATTACTTGCTTTGTGAGCTCCCTTTGAGTTCTATGTTTGTCTGGGTTTCCTACACCAACAAGAGAGAGAAATTCTAGATCTAAAGTGCTGAGAACTTTCAAGAACCCATCCCATTGAGGAGAATTGGAAACACCTTTCTTGTTTTCCTCCCAGGTGCCCTTAATATAAAATTATTTCAAAAATATTATTCTTGTCTTGTCTATTGGATGCATGGAGCAAAACCTTACTTTTACTGCTTAATGTCTTTTTATGCATAGATCTGGATTTTTTCAGCATTTGTCTTGATCAACTAACTACAAATCTGAAGATATTGGCAGGCATATTTGATGTTAGGGCTATAAGTTATGCGTAGCTAAAGTGGTCTTTTTTCGTACACTTCGACAAAAGATTCATACTAATAGAGGCTTCATCCAGCATTGTAGCAACAGTTGACAAGGGAACTGAACTCCTGGATACATCCATGGGATTGTAGACTTTAGTGTAAACATACCCCCTCATCCAAAAAATAACATAGGATCTATGCACAAAGGAAAAAACTTTTGATGAACTCCAGGACACACTGCCAACACTTGTTCCTGATCAGAGAATGGCTTGCTTGCAGACAATCTAGGTGTTTCACGAAGAGATTGAGTATATGCGCCACAAAAAGCACATTATCACCACCCATATGAAGTCATGGGCTAATGATGTCATGAAGTTATCTCGGGACATATACGTTGCTATGAAGACCCTAGGCCAGACACAGCAGAGGATCAGTCTTGTAGCAGAAGGACTTACATCGCAAAATTTGGAGGAGGAGGCTCAAAGCGTTGATGTTCAAAGCATGAATTTCCTTGCACCCGTCACTGCATCCATTGAAGAGCTGAAGACCAAGATGAAGACACCACCTCATCTGTGACTTGGGACGATTCATAAGATTGTGTTGGGGGATTGTTGGAGCAAGATCCCTTAGGACCAAAATTTTCGGGCAAATATCAGTATTTTTGTTAGTTTTGAGTCGAGCGCACTACACAAAGGAGACTCAAGGGTCTTTGTGGCAGGTCAAAGTCCCTTCATGAGTTGTAATGGGTTAATGGGTAAACTTGGGGTCTCAAACCATAGTTTGAGGACCATACTATGAGAGAAATAAAAGGCATAAATACAAGTATAGATCGAGTCGGATAGTGGTGAATGAATAGATCAATTACTAGAGATTTTGATGATATAACAGAGGAGTTGAATTTGTAGTAAATGTTTTTCTGAAAGGCTCCTGTTGGCTGTGTGCGCGGAGACTTTAGTTCAGCTGTGTATGGACCCCGCTGGTTGTGTGCGTGGGTAGATCTGGTGAATTGTAAGGGTTCTTGTGAAGACTGATTAATAAATAATTGTTTTGGCAATTATGTGTACTTAATGCATCTATGATTCACTTCTATGTATGATTTATGTTTCTTTGGATGATTTATGTTATCTATAATTGGATCGAAGCATACATGTTTATATTGCTGATGTGTAAGATATTTGCATAGATATTTTACTTTAAAGGTTGAATGCTAAATTGCATAGATTTGTTACAACATTTAAAGGGACTTCAGATCTACTATCTATGTGCATGTGCAGGGTTAACTTGTGCTAGTTTACCTAGGGTTTCTAGTACGCAAGACAGTCTATTACTAAGATAGATTTGTGGATGCCCACTTCATTTAATTCTCTCTCAGGGTGTGTAAACCTGGTTCCATCACCCCCCATACTGCTGCGGGTGAGACATTGGGCTACGCAAGCATATCATTGCCGAAAGTGCTAGTAGTAAGAGGGTTTTTTTAGTTGCGCGCTAACTTCGAACCTGGGTCAGGGCCCCTTAAGCTAATAGTATGCCTGGTTACCATCAGATTAGTAAAATAAATGCCTTTTCCTGGATAGAGAGGAGACTCACTGAGATCAGGAATGCACGGATGTTGAATGAATGCACGGATGCAAGATTTGTGACCTGTGACCTGTTTCTTACAGTTCTTGCCAGCATTTCAGTTCTAAGTGAGCATTCTGGTGATTGATAAGGTCGGAGTCTCTACCTATAGCTGCTCCTTGAGGTAAGTCTAACATGCTTGGTAATCAAAAGCTATTGGGGAAATTTGAGGCATGTATTCCCTGAGTCTGTGTAAGCATTCCACCATGTCAGGGACCAGCGTGCACTTATTCATGCTGATCTGATTGGATAATGAGGCCAGCTTCATATAAACTCTGACCAACTCCATGATGTAATGTGTAATGTTTTCTTTGGTCACTTGAATATATTTTGAGTCGGTTTCCTGTCTGATTGGCTCAATGAATGACTGGATCCCCTGCAACACCTCTTCCTAAAATTTCTGATCTATCAGCATACCAATGGAGGGTGTGTGATGGACTTCTGCCATTGAGTCGATGTCACTCATGAGGTGTTCATAGGTGGCCAAAACTTTTTCCACATCCTTAACGAGCCTATCACAAGATTGTAACTTCATGCACATCTGTACTTTGTCATTTTGAGTGCTGATACAATCCCTCATTGGCAGTGCATTCGAGGCCTATGGGTATTTCTCGCACCAATCTAACATGTTATTGAGCGTTGTGGAGGCCTCCTTTAACTGGGAAAAATTATTCCTTGTGTCTGCTTGGATTCATGCCATGGGAGCTACTATTTTTTGTAGCCTCATCATTTCCTCATAAACCTGAACCATAGTTCTGCTTAAGATATCCAGCTCACCTTGAATAGCAGTTTACAGTCCATCGGCACGGGTGAGTGTGAGTTGAAGTGCTTGATTTTCTGACTCTAGGGCTCTTTTCTCTTCTTCTGCTTAGGCAGTATTCTACTCAGCTACGCGGAGCTTGTTCTGTAGCTCCATGATCTGCCTACTAATTCTACTAACATTTTCTTCTGTATTTGCCACGAAGGTGGTCCCAACTGAAGCTATCATTATAGGATTTTTCCTGGTGTCCAGAACTATATCGTTTTCCATTATGACTGCTAAAGGCTCAGTTGGGTTCCAAGCAAGAAATTTCCTCCTTTGTTGCATAATATTGTGGGTGAACTGATCATATGACAGCCATCTCAAGTCTAGTACATCGCCCTCTTTCGCCCCTAAAATACCTAAATATGAGAGGGGTAGGTGCCCACCTATCATAGGAGTGACCAGGAGAATTTCAAGCGGGGGCAAACATGTTTCTCTACCAAGATGTAATGGTTGTGATTCAATTCCCTCCGCCTTTTTACCTGCTTCCTCCTATTTTTTTTGGGTTTCTTATTATATCCTCTTTCTTTCTTCTTCTTCTTTATCTCGCTCTTGTTTCCTTTTACCTTCTTCCTCTCTTCTTTTATGTTCCTCTTCCTTTTATTTTTCTTCTTCCTCCTTCTTCCTACACTCTTCAGCTCGTTTCTTTCTCTGATCTTCCTTCTATCGCTTCTTGCACTGCACTTCTTCTTGTTTCCTTTGGCTTTCTTCATTTTTTTGTTGGGCTAGCACGTCTTGTGTTCTCTTGAGCTCTTCCTCCCTTTGCTTTTTCCTTTCCAGAGTGGTATTATGTTGTTCTAAGGTTTCTTCATCCCCTTCTTCCTCTAGATCCTTTGGGGAATTATTTCTCGTGGTATTATTTGATTTCTTGTCTTGGGAGGAATAATCCCCTCCTATATGTGTTTTCATCTTCATGGCGGAAGCTCTATCTTGTAAACTCATGTCATCCTGAGAGTGTCCTTATTTCTCTCCTCCTGCTTCAAGCTCTTCTCCAGGGCCTAACTGCCTGAGTGCACTATAAAAATTCCTTCACTTTTCATGTGGAGTTGTCTCAGTATGTTGGTAGGACCAATTTAATTTGGCTCGTTTGCAGCGTGTAGGCACAATCCTTTCTGGGTCATATTATTGGAAATCTAAGGTTATGAATCAAAACCATTTCATTTTCTCGGCCTCCGCTTCTACCTCTTTGAAATATTTAATTGTATAAGCACCAATGGTGAGTGGGAGGGTAGGCCACAATTTTTTCTTGCCTTTGCTTAATGTTTTAGAGAAATTTCCTGAAATCTAGTGACAAACTTCTTGTAGCAACAGCTTGTTGATGACAAATCTTGCAAATGTGTGGGGTGGTTTGAAGGACCCAAAAACTCTCATGAGGGTGACTTCCTGAATGGGAAACCAATGGGCCACCTTAATTATCATGTCCATGGCTCTCTTGGACATACAGGGTGGGTCCTCCCTGAATAGAAGTTGGTAGACTGTAGTGATTAAGTTTTATGCTATAAGATCGATGTCCTATTTGTATATGGAGTCCCAGAAAATATTCAAATATTTGTGAATTAGGCCTCCGGTTTTTGGGTCCCATTTATGAGACCATTTTTCAAATTGGCATCATGAAAAAACATCATCCAATAGATATTAGGCCATGTGGAACTCAGATGCTAACCCCTCTTCTGTGTAATATTCCAAAATTGGAACAGCTCAGCAAGCCTGCTGAAATAACGGACTTCTGAAAATTCTATGCATAGAATTGAGTTTGTAGCTCTTGGATCCCTTATATCAGCTCATCTAAGATCTGAATCCAAAAGGAGAGAAAAAACAAATAAGACTAGGTGGGTTAAATAGATCTCCCACAAACTAGTCTAGCTGAAAATCACCCAAAGAAAGGGGTTGCAGCTATATGCAAAGGACTGCTTCAAAAATAACACAGATCCACTGAAGCACAATAGGAGGCTGATATGGAGGTTCATAAATCATATATATAATATGTAGGTTTTAACCCTGAACATAAATTATCTACATATGAATCTTATAATAGAAAATAAACAATAGTGAGAGCATAAACATAAAATAGATAAACACAGAGATTTTCCCCTGGATCCCAAATCGGGACGACCAGCTTGATTTTTCATTATATTCCTTTTAGTGTTACAACACATATATATACATGATGAAGCATACATAAACCCCAATCCATTAACCCTGGATTAGAACATAACCGTAGTTCCCTTGACCGGATCTACAAAAAATACCATGGGCCGAAAAACATTGTACCCTAAAACCATGTGCAAAACCATGCACAAAACCATGGGTGCAGACCACCCCCCGGAAATTAAGGACCAAAAAATTTTCGCCAGGGTGCTGTCCTAGACCCCGACAGGGGGGGCTACTGCCCCCCCCCCCCCCCCAATTACCCCCCCATTGTGCCCAGCGCAAAGGGGGAGCTATCACCCCCCCTCTTACCCCCCCACGTGTGATTAGTCATGGAAAGAATATAACACATACCCAACATTCTCTCACTTGTTGTTTTCTTTCCATAGGGGGCCACATGAGAGCTTAGTCAGTGGCCCAATTCTTCAGCACCCATTGTTTCTCTACACCAAGAGAACTTTTGAGTGCTCACAGACTTCGTCAATGCATCTGAAACATTCTTCAAAGTGTCCACCTTTACCAACAACACCCTTTTAGCCTCAACCATATCTCTAACAAAGTGATATTGAACATCAATGTGATTTGTCTTTGAATGATAAGTAAGGTTCTTAGCGAAGAAAATTTCACTTTGGCTATCACAATCTATCCTTATTGCTTGCTGCACCAACCTCATACTTGAACACAATCTCTGCAACCAAACTGCTTCCTTGCTTGCATGAGTGGTTGCTATGTATTCAGCCTTTGTAGTTGAAAGAGCCACTACAAACTGTATTTTACTCATCCAACTGACTGCACCTCCAAATAGGCTAAACACATACCCACTTTTAGATCTTCTTTGGTCCAGATCTCCAGCCCAGTCTGCATTAACAAAACCATGAATGCCCAACATTCTTTGCAATCTTGGTCTTCCCTGGTAGCACAAGCCATAATCACTAGTGCCATGTAAATATCCGAAAACCGGCTTCTTTGTCCAATGCTCTTCCATGCGGGTTTTGACATAAACTGCTCAATACTCCCCTTGTGTGCAATGTCTGGTCTAGTACAGACCATTGCATACATCAGGCTACCCACTGCACTTGCATATGGAACATGGGACATATCCTCCTCTTCTTCTTGTGTCTTGGGACACTGTTCAACAGATAGATTTACACCTACAGGAATAGGAACTTTCATTGGTTTACTATCTTGCATATTGAACCTATGCAATATAGTCTCGACATACTTCCTCTAGTTTAACCAGAGCTTCCTCTTTGCCCGATCTCTCTTAATTTCCATGCCCAAATTATATTTTTCAGCAACAAGATCCTTCATGTCGAAGTTGGACAACAGTTGGGTCTTCAAATCTTGGATAATTTCTTTGTCATTTCCAATCAACAACTTATCATCCACATACAATACCAAATAAATAACATAGTCACCAATTAATTTAAAATAAACACAGTGATTCTCCTTGCTTCTAGTAAAGCCAAGTCCCCGTATATAGGTATCAAATTTCTGATACCACATCCTTGGTGATTGTTTTTGCTTATCTGAGAGACTTCTTCTTTTTTGCACATGCAGTTCTTTCACCCTTCACCACCTGAAGCCTTGAGGTTGCTTCACGTGCCCTCCTCTCTAGATCCCAAGTGAAGAAATGTTGTCTTCACATCCATCTGTTCTACCTCAAAATCAAATGCATCAACAACAAATAAAAGTAATCTAATAGAAGTAAATTTGGCAACAGGAGAAAAAATATCACGAAAATCAATTCTAGACACCTGGGAATAACTTTTTCCTACCAACCGAGCTTTGTATTTTGCCACCTTTCCTTATGCATTCATCTTCTTCTTAAACACCCATTTTCTCTTGATGGGCTTCCTTCTAGCTGGAAACTCCACCAGATCCCATGCCTCATTTTTATGCAAGGATGCCATTTCATCAACCATGGCCTCCTTCTAGAGTTTTCCATCCTTTGAATCTACTTCCTCCCTGATAGTTCTAGGATCATCATCAGTTATAGTTAAGGTGCTAATAAAATCATATGGACTATGCCTTTACGGTTGCCTTCTTTCCAGACTAAATCTTCATCGTGAGTTGGCTCTTCATCTTAGGAGTCTTCTTCTTCAAGTGCTGGCAATAGTCGATTCACATCCTCTTTTAACTCAGCTCTATCTTCTCAAGTTCCTTTAGTGTAAACATGTTGTATGTTTACCTCTCTAAACACCACATCACGGCTGTACACAACCTTCCTTGTTTCTGGGTTCCAAAGCTTGTAACCCTTTAAACCATCCTTATACCCAATAAAGATGCACCTTTCAGATTTATTATCCAACTTGGTCCTTTTCTCCTTTGGAGCATGTACATATGCATCACATCCAAATACCCTTATATGTGAAAGAGAGGGTTTCTTACCAGTCCATACCTCACGTGGAGTCTTATCCTCCAACGCTGATGAAGGTGATCTGTTAACTAAGTAACATGCAGTCTCCACTGCCTCTGCCCAGAATTCTTGTCCTAACCCGGTACCACTGAGCATGCTTCTTGCCTTTTCCATCAGTGTTCTATTCATTCTTTCTACAACTCCATTTTGTTGAGGTGTGTATGGAGTAGTCTTCTGCCGTGCTATACCACACTTCTTACAGAACTCTTCAAATTCCTTCTTGCAGAACTCCCCACCATTATATGTCCTCAACGCCTTTATCTTCTTCTCTGTCTGGTTTTCCACCAGAGCCTTAAATTCTTTAAATTTGTCAAAGACTTCAGATTTCTTCCTCAATAAATATATCCATGTATTCCTTGAGAAGTCATCTATGAATGAAACATAGTACACAGACTTTCCCAGTGATGGAACTGACACAGGTCCAAACACATCACTATGCACAAGTTCTAATATCTTGTTCACCCTCTTAGCACCAGAAGGAAAACTCACCCGATTCTTCTTCCCATATACACAATGTTCACAGAAATTGAAATCCAGAGAGAAATTAGACATACCTTCTACCATACCATTTCTATACAGTATCCGAAGGCCCTTCTCTCCAATATGTCCAAGCCTTTGATGCCATAGCATGGTATTTTCTCCAAAGACAGCTAGGCTTTCCGCTCCACTTTCAGGAACCATAGAACTGTTACACCCATCAATAACAGTGCTACCTTGTAGCTTGTACAGAGTTCCAGTCCGAACTCCCCTCATTAATACCAATGCTCCCCGAACCATCTTGCAGACATCTTTCTCGAACACTATTTTTACACCTGCATAATCCATTTTGCTTACAGAAATCAGATTTCTAGCCAATGTAGGAATATTCAGAACACCAAGAAGTGTTTTAATCCTTCCACCTTACAGCTTCAGCTTGACCTTTCCACGTCCGATGATTCTGGCCTTCCTATCATCCCCTAGGAAGACATCACTACCATCATATTTCTCATACTCGCAGAACCACTCCCGATGGGGAGTGAAGTGAAAGGATGCAACTGAGTCAATCAACCATGACTCATGATCTACATGTGTATTTGAAGAAGAGACCAAATACACATCCCCACCTTCATCCGAGGTGGTTTTTGCCTCTGCAGAAGGATCATCATCAGATCCCTTTTCTTTCTCAGGAGCTTTAGATCTGCAATCCTTTTTGTAGTGCCCTTCCTTTCCGCATTTCCAGCACACCTTTACAAACTTTCCAGGAGATTTAGATCTCCCACTCAAAACCTTATTCTTGTTTCTATTTTTGGACCTTCCTCATACAGTAAGGCATCTCCATTCTGACCCTCCATATTTCTTCGTCTCATTTCCTCCGACAAAAAGGCTGAGATAATGTCATCAAAATTCAAGGTAGTTGTATTGCTACCTATTGCAATAACCAGACTGTCCCAAGAGTCTGGTAGAGAACACAACAAACTGATGCACTTATCTTCATCTGAGATTTTAATATCAATAGATGACAGTTGACTTACCACAGTATTGAAGGAGTTCAGATGCTCTGTCACCAAGTCTCCATCCTTCATCCTCAGGTTATACAGCTTTTTCCTTAGGAACAATTTATTCACCAGAGACTTATATTGGTACAAAGTCCCTAGCTTGTCCCACAAGGTCTTCACCGTAACTTCCCCAGATACATTCAACAATACTGAATCTGAGACACACAATCGTATTGTGCTCTTTTCCTTCCGATCTAGCTTCTTCCAGTCTTCATCTAACATTGTCGTTGGTTTAGTACCCGGATCTACTATGATCCACTGATATTTATCCACTAGCAGATCCTCCATCTTGAGCTTCCACAACTCAAAAATCTGACCATTAAATTTCTCGATCTCTATCTTTCCGCCGCTCGCCATCTTCTTTCACTGCAAGAATCGATCCCGTATATCTCCCAATGAACAGGTTCTACCACAGGCCCGAGCAAAGAACCCTCAGCAGCAAAGGCATCCCCTTGAAGCCGAAATTGCTCTGATACCAAATGTAGGTTTTAACCCTGAACAGAAATTATCTACATATGAATCTTACAATAGAAAATAAACAATAGCGAGAGCATAAAACATAAAACAGATAAACACAGATATTTTCCCCTGGATCCCAAATCAGGACGACCAGCTTGATTTTTCATTATATTCCTTTTAGTGTTACAACACATATATATACATGCCGAAGCATACATAAACCCCAATCCATTAACCCTGGATTAGAACATAAATGTAGTTCCCTTGACCGTATCTACAGAAAATACTAGGGGCCGAAAACCATCGTACCCCAAAACCATGTGAAAAACCATGCACAAAAACATGGGTGCAAACCACCCACCAGAAATTAAGGACCAAAAAAATTTCGGCGAGGTGCTACCCCGGACCCCAACAGGGGGGGCTACCGCCCCCCCCCCCCCCGTTGCGCCCAGCACAAAGGGGGGGCTATCGCCCCCCCTCTTACCCCCCACGCATGCTTATTCGTGGAAAGAATATAACACATACCCAATGTTGTAGCTCCTAGAGACGACCTAGAGTTGTCATAGACCAGTGCCTAGGACATCTTAGCATAGCAAGGAGCATATAATATAATGTGTGAAGTTGTCAGCTTCAGCTCACATGCTATCTCATGTAAACAGGAAAATAAAATAGAATGGGACCAAACTCTCAGAAACTGACACATGAAAAGAGATACTGCAAAGGCAAGATGCAGAACTCTAATACAAAAGCAACAGACAATTCAGAGACAGTTTACTGCAAAGCAGGCCGATTCAGAAATACTTCACAGACATAAATTATCAGAAGGTGTATGTAGTGAAAGAAATATTGAGAAGATATTAGTTAACATTGAGCTGATACCCAGATATACAATACCACCATGCATGGGCTTACCAATCTAAGAATCCATACATGATAATAGCATTTTAAAAGCACCCTCCCAAAGCAACTAATATAGCAAAAGTATGGTTAGCTGAATAATGGAACAGAATATCATGCATGAGCCATATTTAAAGCGCTTGACTGATCCGAGCATGGGCATCAACTAGGATGAATCCATACCAGAAATCAGTGAGCCACTCGCATTCCAAAACATGATACAAGGAAGATGGATGAAATGAAATGTTCTATTAATATAACACAATAAAGAGAGTTACAGACTGTGAAATACCAAAGACCAAAATCCTCTTTGACAAATAGAACTCCTCCTCACTGAGACCCTATGGGATCTGAGCCTTCATACAAGAATTATACAAAATGTATGCAAAAAGCCTTTCACTGCATAATTTTCTGATAAAATATGGATCCCTAAATAATTCCTCCTCCTGGAGTTTTATAGGAGGAACAGAAAACATAATAAAATGGGTAGGTGTTGATCATTTAATTGTCTCATTAAAACAAAATGGTGAAAAAGTGCCCGCCCATACTGTTTAACGACTCTGGAATGTTGTATGTACTCTGGAGCCTGCTTCCTGAAGTAAATTCTATGGGTGAAAGTCTCTTCAGGGACACTGGAAAGAAGTAATCTCACATAAACATCCTGTCCTTACCTGAAGGAAAATTCGGCTGAAAGAAGATCTAGAGGGTATTTTTTTTTGTGCATCGTACCCTTTGCCGGCTAGACCCTCAATTAAGATTGAAAATATTCAATATTGGACATTGAATTCCTGGATCGTCCACTGATACTCTTTGCCGCAACATTAATGTCTTCATCTACAGAAATCTGTGCTTTGAATAACTCCGGAGGGTTTGATAGATTTTAACACTTTCTTCTTTAATAGAATTCATGTCGCAACAGCCTCCCAAGATTTCCTCCATAAATTTTGCCTCTGAAAAATTGTCCTTTGACGTGGTCTCGGCTTCTGTAATGGAGGCTGCAAATTCAGATAATTCTTCGCCGCTGTCAATCCTACAAAACACACAAAACTATGAAGAAAACAAATGCATGGGGGATGGCAATGCAATGGAGGCGACTGTGTAGCAGAGCGACGTGACGAAGTGGTGGAAACATGTAGGGTGGTGACGAAGAAAATACAGTGGAAATAATGGCGGAAGGGTTGGCCAGAGTTTATGATGTGGGACATTAAAATATAACATATGAATGTAATATATAAATGGAGGAGGAAGAAATGCGATAACACGTGAGATGATGACGTGGAGGGAGACAGGGTCAACAGCAGGGATGAAAAAATCTTATCCGTCTGATCCCAGGAGGAGATCGACGGTTGTAAGGGCGACGGAGGCGATAGACAGTGGGCCAGGGGCGTGATATGCTTGCGTTAAATCCCATGCAGCTTCGGGGCACAATGACCGTCGGATGAAGGCTCTCAGAGCGAACAGCTGTGATGAATATCATTGTGCGCCTTTGTCCGAACAATAATGCGTGATGGAGGGCGGTATTCGGGTCGTACGCAAGGACACGTGGTGAGCGCTATATGGAATCGCTGGCCCAAGGATAATTACCACCTACCGCCGAAAGGCGGTACGATATAAACCACCCGTTTTTGAACAGTGTTTTGGGCGCGGGGACCACCAGATCCGGCAAGCAGTGAACCGTAGATTTATGATTTGATCAGACGGTGGATAGGTGGGCTACAGGCGCGGCAGAGATGAGTAAACTTCGTTCGATCTACACAGATCAACGGCTCAGGATGAGCCCGATATGTATTAGATAAGTGTCTGTCGGACTAGTGCCTAGTCTACCATCGAGGTTACATGGGGCAAAAGAACAAAGGGACTAGGGCCGAAGGAGCTATTCCTCAAATATTTCAGATATGGGTTTTCAGCCCTTTATAATTGTTAGGTCCCTATATCACTAGTATAGCCCCTTATTATTGTTAGTGTAAACCTCTTATTGTTATTATTGTACCCTTGTAACCCCCATTTTGTTATTATTGTGCCCTTAAATTATTATTGTTAGGTCGGCTAGGATTACATTGTGGCCCACTAGGATTACATTATGGCCACATGGACTCCTATATATAGAAAGGAGGTTTTGTAAATTGTATCATCCAAGAACTGTTCATTCATGTAATGTATTGGAGGTTTCCCCCTCGAAGTGGCTTATTTCTAAGGCGTTGATATCTCTTTTCTTCTATTTTTGGAGCTGGTTACACAACATTTGGTATCGGAGCTTTGGATTCTAGGGTTTCGCTGCTCCAAACAGGTCATCGTGGAATTTTCGCTATAATTTTTTTTCTACGAAGTTTCAGAAGCTGAAATTTTTAGGGTGCGAAGAAAAAATCCTGAGGAAGCTTTTATAAAAATTTCAGAGTTTGGTTCGCAATAATTTCGGAGATATGATCTGTGGAAGTCAGGTATTTTTTCAGGCTCCTAAACAGGTCATCGTGGCATTTGCGCTATAAATTTTTTTCTACGAAGGTTCAGAATCTGAAATTCATATGGTACGAAGCTGAAATCCTGAGGAAATTCATCAAAAACTTTCAGAGCTTGGTTCGCAATATTTTTGGAGATATGATCTGTGGAAGGTAGTGCTTTTTCAGGCTCCTGAATTTCATCTCAAAGAGGTGATCGTGGGAAAAGTTCAATAAATCTCTCTCTGAAGATTGGATTGGAGTGCCGTCAAAATTATTCACAAGTACACGGCTTGTAGTTTCTCTTGGAGCATCAAAATCAAGTCAGACCTGTGGAATTTGAAAGAAGCTTCAGAGGGCTACTACAGGGCTGAATTTCAGATATCAAAGATTTTCAAGCACAGAGATAATACAATTTCAATATCGAGCTCCTCAAAGCTAGTAAAAGGTGTGTATTTTTTTCCCGAATTGCATAAGTCTTGTTTGAAGAATCAAGTTGAATTGATTGCAAGGGTCTATTGTAGAATAGATATCAATATTGGAGTCTGAAATGGCCCCTAAAAAGAATTCAACACCCATTAAGCCTTTAGAAGGCTCTACTATTACTCATGAAGATGAAGAATGGCAACATGACATGTCAAAATTACAAGAGCAAATGCAACAAATTTCGCTCTCGCAAAGAACAACAAAAATGAAATGGAAGTTTTGAAGAAAGGCGTGGAAACTAAGATGAATGGTTTGGAAGCTAAGATGGATGGCATGGAAGTCGGCATGGAAGCTAAGATGGATGACATGAAGAATGATCTAAAAGCATACATGGAAGGCTTGATGACAAGTTTAAAACTAGAAATGATTCCTAATGGCGAAAATATAGTAGAAGAACCTCATGATGAGAACAAAATAAATGTTAATCGTGATTTCATAAACTCTAATGTTGGCGGGAAGAACCACCATATTCCAAAAATGGATATGAGGAAGTTTGATGGAAAGGATCCTGTAACATGGATACTAAAGATGGAGCAATATTTTGATCTCCATAACGTGCAAAACACGCAAAAGGTACGCATTGCAACTTTACATTTAGAACAAAATACATTTGTATGGTATCAATGGCTTTGCTCCCGTAAAAAAATTGTCACTTGGTCAATTTTTACGGAGGAAATGATAGCACATTATGAGGATACAAAGAGCAACACCTTTACCCAATTGATAAATCTCAAACAAAAGGGTTTAGTGGGGCAGCACATTGAGGACTTCCAAAAATTGAATATAAGGGTAACTGATCTTACAGAGGAACACAGGATTGATCTCTTCCTAGGCACTTTAAAGGATAACATCCAACATGAAGTTCGCGCTTTGGAACCTGATTCATTGGAGAAGGGATTCAGGTTGGCAAGAAAAGTTGAATGTAAAATTATGGCGACAAGGAAGCCTACCACTCAATTCTATAAAGAAGGAAGTGTTGCTACGCCTAGATTTCCACAACCTACAAGGTTGACACCACAACAATTGGAAGAAAAAAGAGCAAAAAGGGCTTTGCTACAGTTGTGATAGCAAATACACTAAAGGTCATAAGTGTGCTGAGAAGAAATTATTTTACATAGATTGTGAAGAAGAAGAAGAAAATGAACAAGAAGAGGATATACACCAGGAACCACCCTTAGAAGAGGAAGAAATGAATCCGACCATATCGTGTAATGCACTGGCAGGAATTACCACTCCTCAAACTCTCAAGATAGAAGGACATATAAAGAAGAAAAGGGTAATAGTGTTGATTGATTCAGGTAGCACCCATAATTTTATTCATTATAAGGTAGCCAAGGAATTAAATTGTTTCCTATACCCAGCACCCGAATGTCAAGTGATGGTTGCAAATGGAGGAACTATAAATTGCTCTGGAAAATGCCATAATATCAAGCTAACCATGGGGGAATATGTATTGACTAGTCCAATGCTTGCCATTCTTATGGGAGGTGCTGATGTTGTACTAGGAGTACAATGGTTACAATCTTTGGGGACGGTAGCTTTTAATTTTCAAGAACTTTTCTTGAAATTTTTTTCAGAAGGAAAGGAAGTCGAATTACGGGGTATTGCAGGGAAGACGGGAAAGATAATAAGCTCTAATGTCATGACAAAGTTTGTAAAGAAAGAACAATGAGGCATAATTACACAATTATGCTCACTAGAAGTTCCAACATCAAAATCATCTATTTCTGTAGATCTCCAAAAAGTCTTGGACAATCATTCCAAGGTTTTTGAAACTCCAAAAGGACTCCCACCTATTCGTGAGCATGATCATGCTATTCATTTGATTCCAGGAAGTGTTCCTCCAAACATCAGGCCTTATAGATATCCTTATTTCCAAAAGAGCGAAATTGAACGTATGATTGCATAAATGTTAGAGGCGGGTATAATTCAACCCAGTCAAAGTTCTTTCTCTGCTCCTGTAGTATTGGTACACAAGAAGGATGGATCATGGCGAATGTGTCCGGATTATAGGGAGCTCAATAAGCTCACAATTAAAGACAAATTTCCCATTCCTGTGATTGATGAATTATTGGATGAATTACATGGAGCAATTTATTTTACCAAGTTGGATCTTCGTTCAGGATATCATCAAATTAGAATGAAGATCGAAGATATTCCAAAAAAAACATTTCGAACTCATGAGGGTCATTATGAATTTTTGGTCATGCCTTTTGGCCTTACCAATGCACCTTCTACATTTCAAGGGTTGATGAATTCCATTTTCAAACCCTTCCTTAGAAAATTTGTGCTAGTATTTTTTGATGATATACTAATCTACAGCAGGTCTTGGAAGGATCATGTTGAGCATGTTGACAGGGTGCTCAAACTATTGCAGGAGAAACAATTATATGAAAAAAAGTCCAAATGTTTCTTTGGAGTACAAGAGGTGGAATATCTGGGTCATATTGTATCTCACGAGGGGGTTAAAGTGGACCCTAACAAAATTAAAGCCATTAAGGAATGGAAAGTTCCCACAACCATAAAGCAGTTGCGAGGATTTCTCGGGTTAACAGGTATTATCGCAAGTTTGTTAAGAATTATGGGAGAATAGCAGCACCTCTAACAACATTATTGAAGAAAGATGCATTTTCATGGACTCCTGAAGCAACTAAGGCCTTTGAACGTCTTAAAGAGGCAATGTGCCTAGCACCGGCCTTAGCTACACCAGACTTCACAAAAACCTTTATTGTGGAATGTGATGCCTCAGGAAATGGAATTGGTGCAGTTTTAATGCAGGAAGGAAGACCCATTGCTTTTGAAAGTCGTCCAATCAAAGGAAAGTATTTACAGAAACCTATTTATGAGAAGGAAATGTTAGCAATACTACGTGCACTAAAGAAATGGCGAACTTACCTAATGGGAAGACACTTCAAGGTAAAAACTGATCATGATAGTCTTAAACACTTTTTGGAACAAAGACTATCGTCAGAAGAACAACAAAAATGGGTCACAAATATGTTGGGTTACGACTTTGAAATAATCTACAAAAAAGGAAAGCTGAATGTTGTTGCAGATGCACTCTCAAGAAAGAATGAAGAGGTGGAAGCATTGCTTTGTGCCATTTCTATTATCCAACCAGATTGGATAACTGAAGCAAGAGATGAATGGAAGAAGGACAAGATGTATGGACACTCATTCAAAAGTTGCAGCAAGATCCTAGTACATCTGATACATTTAGTTGGAAAAATGATTCCTTATGGTACAAAGATCGCTTATATCTTTGTAAGAATTCCCAACTAAAACAAAAGATTCTTCTGGAATTGCACACTTCTCCTTTAGGAGGACACTCAGGATTTTTAAAAACTTACCACATGGTGAAGAAATAATTTTTTTGGGATGGCCTTAAATCTGATATTCAAAAGTTTGTGGTGGAATGTTTGGTTTGCCAGCAGAATAAAGTTGAGACAATTAAGACCTCGGGACTTCTGCAACCTTTATCCATTCCAAGTCAACGTTGGGAGGAGATTTCAATGGATTTTATCACAGGTTTACCTAAGTCCGAAGGAAAGAGTGTCATCATGGTGGTAGTTGATAGAATTACCAAGTATGCACACTTTTGTGCATTATCTCATCCATTTAAAGCAAGTACAGTTGCTACTACATTTATGGACAAAATTCAAAAGCTACATGGAAGCCCAGCTTGACTAGAATAGTGATGCAATTTCATTTTCTTTGAAGAATTGATTTTGTCATTGTGTGTTTTAAAATTCTTTTGAAGTTTGGAAAATCATTAGAAGGACATCATTGTCTTGAATATTTGTCTCCATATCTTTTAGAATTTCATAAAAATCCAAAAACGACAAAAGGTAAGAGATAGGTTATCTTGCACATATAGTGCGCCACACTTCATCAGCTTACGAATCCCGGATTGATAAATTAATGTAGCAATTTATGACACACTAAATTGACCAAACAATACACCGGACACAGCATTCGGGGAGATTGCCTGCACGTACAAAAAGTCCTTGGTTGATTTCTCTTTCATTATTAAAGCCAAGGTGTATATTGCAGTTCACGGTTATTTGGTACACCCTTTTGCCTAGTATTCCTGAGCAGTCATTTGATCTTTTCTGACTCCCTAAATTTGAAAGGATCACCAAGCGCTTGTCCTTTCACGCTTGTGTCAAATCTGAAAGAGATAGAGTCACCTTTTTTACTGTTTCTCGACTCTTAAAACATGAAACGGTGAAGTTTATTATTTTTCAATGTGGTAAAAAATTAATCACCCACGATTACACGCCCTGTTAGAGTTTTCTTGTTGACCGTTTGATCGTGTGTCTTGACTCTTTTTCAGCCCGTGTGTGTGTTTGATCTTTTCTCTTGTCGTTTTTGTCACAGTGGCGGAACCCTCGGTTTCGTCTACTGGTAGTCCTTACACGGACGATTCATCAGAGGTGTCCCAATCCTCTGCTGAACCACAGCAGCCCGTTGTTTCCGAGTTTCCTGACTGGGGACCGGTTCTTTCTGAGCAACCCTTTGGGGGACCAGTTGAGTTCGATTGGCCCTTTTCGAACCCTGTGTCTGAATTGAGATTAGGAGCTGATTTCCTTTCTCTTACATCGGGTTCGCCTTTTATTGCTGCTATTTTTCCTCCTAGTCCTCGCCGTCTATTGCGAGATCTAGCAGCAAGCTCAACCATGAGTGATTTTGGTGAGGAAATTCCAACGTCTGGTGAAGACTATCAGCTCTTCCCACGAAGATTGTTTATGGGAGACAACTCTGAATCAGCTGTTATGTCAACAGCCAGTCCCTCATTACCACCGGGGTACAGGTCTTTGGGTAATATCATTTCCGTTGTTTCCTCTATGGGAGTGTCAGCTCCTTCTCCGAGGCCAGCGGCTCCTTCACTGGGGGTGTCTCCTCAGACACCCATTACTTCTGTACCCGTTCGGCCCACTGTTTGTGTGGCCGCCTCTACACCCATTGTCACGGCACCCTCCACCAGGGCTATGCCGTCTCCTGAAGACATTTATCTAGCGACTGCTGTACCGGAGAATATTTCTCCGGAGCAGTATCGGTTGTGCCTACTACAGCCGAACCCCGAGGTTGGATCATCCTCCCAAAATCCCAACTGCTCTTACTTTTCGCACTATGCACGGGATGGTACGCCCGTGTATGCTTTTCCAGGTCAGTATGATGAGCACGGGGACATTTTGCGTCTATCTGCTCTTGATGCTTACCTCCATGCTCAAGGTTTACCTTATAACCAGGCTCATAACCCGCAAGGGAAACCTTTCCAAGGCCAACCTTCGGGCCAACTTGGCTATCCTTATGACCCACAGGGGCAGCCCGTGCAGGGCTATCCTGCGGGCCAGCAAGGGCCATCGTACAGTCCGCAAGGAAAGTATTACAGCCCTTCCGGTCAACCTGTATAGCCTCAACTGGGGGAACGTCGTTCAGGCCAATCCTACGGAGAAAGCCTCCAAAGGGAAAAAGAAGGGCAAAGGTAAATCCAAATCCGATGCCTCGAGGCCAGAATCCAAATCTCGTACTAAGGATGGTTCTCAGCGTAAACCGAAGTACCCCTGCCTCATTTGTGAAGGAGACCATTATACTAAGGATTGTCCAGGACGATCCGAGGTTAGTCAACTTATCAAGGGCTCAAAAGGGACTCCGGCAGTTCTTAAGGAGCCATTCCCGTCTCAGCAGACCCAGATGGTCGAACAGCCGTCACCATCTGCACCATTTGGGTCCCAAGTTTTCATGATGAAGGTTGCTGCACCTATCTTTGTCGCTACGCGTTCGAAGGATTACAGCGAATCGCGGCAGGCACCCGGGAAGGCGGTTGCGGATGGACCGCCTCTCCAACCTGTCTCCAGTTCGTTGGAAATCGAGAAGCCTACTCCTGAACCTATTGTGAAGCCACCTTCTAAAGGTGTTCTTCAAAGATCTTCTTATAATCCGAATGCTCGTGCCGCTCAACATTACAGCATTGTTGAGGATTTGGCACAGGCACCTTCTGCTATGTCTGCACTAGAAGTTCTTCAAAGTTGTCCTTCGCAACGGAAGGCTTTATTATCTACGATCGGTGGCATTGATCCTGCCGATTCGAGTCTTCTCACCTTCGACTTAGAGAATTTCTCCCCCCGACTTCCACATCAGATAGCTCTTGTTATTCAAGTCGGGATTAACGGTCTTAACATCCATAGGGCCGTTGTGGATGAAGATGCTTCTACCTGCGTCATGTCATCCGCTTGCTGGAAGGCCATTGGCTCTCCAGCCCTTGCGTCATCTCCCAATGCCCTCGAGGCATTTGATGGTCGGGAATCCAAACCCCTGGGTGTTCTCGAGAGTTTAGCGATCACTTTACAGGGGAAGACTGTCAACGTGGAAGTAGAAGTAGTCGACGCCAAGCTCAACTACACCATACTTCTTGGCCGCAGCTGGACCCATGCCATGCTATGCGTGCCATCCACCGTCTTTTGACTTCTTAAGTTCCCTCACGAGGGAAAAATTGTCACGGTGGATCAGTTGTCCTTCTTCACCTCCACTTCTGAGAACAATGTACCATACGTGGATCAAATTCTGAATCCCCCTGACAGTGTAGGACCCGGTCTCTTCAAGGACCCCGTCCTCATGGGTATCTTTCCCGCACCACCACCGCACACCGCTCAAGTTAACATGATTTCCAGGTCGGATGACCCCTGGCTTATTCCTACGCCTGAACAGGTGTTTGAGTTTGGAGAATCAATGCCCTTGGCTCCAGTAGAGATCAGCTACTGTGAAATTGTTGCCGCATCTGATCCTCCACCTCCTCAGCATGCTCCTTTGAGCATGGCTCTAGATGTTTACTCTCAATCCCCCTGGCTTGATCAGGCTGATTCGCCTGATCCTCTCAAAGAGACTTTTCCTTCCAATGAAGCCATCATTGAAACTATGTCTCTCGAGGAGCTGCCTTGGGGCGATGGACATCATCGCTCCTCTTTTATGCCTAGCTTGGGGGCAATGTCAGATTGTCTGGAGCGTTATGCATCTCAGGTTCCTACTCCCCCTCTCCAAATGCCCATCTTGACGCACGAGGTTTTTTCGGAGGGAAACCTGAGTAATATCACTCAAACCATCCCGATCAACATCTCCGTCAAACCGGGGATCGTTGAGAATATTCACGTGGGAGTGACTTGTTCTCTTGATGAGATTCAAGTCTATACTGATCTTTTCAAAGAATTCAGAGATGTGTTCGCCTGGTCCTACGAGGAAATGCTGGGGATTGATCCCAGTATCGTAGTGCATGAGATTCCAACCTATCCGGGTGCAAAGCCTGTGCGCCAACGCTTACGCCCCATGCATCCTCGGAAAGCCGCTGTAATTAAGGCAAAAGTTGAAAAACTTCTGAACGTGGGCTTTATTTATCCCATCCCCCTCACAAAATGGGTTTCTAAAATTGTTCCTGTTGATAAAAAGTAGGGTACTATTAGGGTCTGTGTTGATTATCGCGAAATCAATCGCGCCTGTCCGAAAGATAACTATCCCACTCCGTTCATAGACCAGGTTATCGACGAATGTGCCGGAAGTGAGATTTATTCCTTGATGGACGGTTTCTCAGGGTATAAGCAGATCAATATTGCACCTGAGGATCAACATAAGACTACATTCATCTGTCCGTGGGGTACTTTCGCGTATAAAAAGCTCCCGTTTAGCTTGAAGAACGCTGGAGCCACTTTTCAGCGTGCGATGTATTACGCTTTCCATGACATTCGCCATATCGTTCAGCCTTATCTGGACGACTTGCTAGCTCATTCAGCTGGGCGAGAGGATCACCCTGAACACCTCCGCCAGATTTTCCTCTACTGTAGGCGCTACAATATTAGGCTCAATCCTCATAAGTGCGTCTTCTGCGTGGATTTTGGTCGTCTTTTGGGATTCATAGTCTCCAAATACGGAATTCACCTTGACCCTTTAAAATTCGAGGCTATCATCAACCTCCCATCACGCTCCTCGTTATATCAGTTGCAGAGCCTGCAGGGAAAATCAAATTTCCTTCGACGCTTTATCCCGAACTATGCGGAGGTGGCTAAAGGATTCACGCGCCTATTAAAGCAGAATGTTCCCTTCCATTGGGACGAAATTGCTCAGCATTCCTTTGAGAAGCTAAAGACGTTATTGGTTAATGCTCCTTTGCTCCGTCCGCCTGATTATCGCCGCGATTTCACTTTATATCTCGTCGCCGCGTTTAGCACCATTGCTATGGTTCTGGTGCAGGATGGTGATGATGGTAATGAACATGTTGTTTATTATCTATCGTGAAACCTTCTCGATATAGAAACACGTTATGCTCATGTCAAGAAGTTGGCGTTAGCCGCAGTACACGCTGTGCAGCGTTTTCGCCATTACATCCTGTTGTGTACGATAACAGTGGTTTCGGATTGCAACCCCATGACATATATTCTCTCTAGAAAATTGCTGGAGGGCAAATACTCCAAATGGATCGTTATCCTGTAGGATTTTGACTTAGATTTCACTACCGCTAAGTCAAACAAATCACTGGTTTTCGCGGATCTTATATGCTCACTCCCGACAGACTCCGCTCCTTCATTTTCCGAGGATCATATCCCGGACGAAACTCTTTTCCTCATCAGTACTCGTGACCCTTGGTATGGCGACATAATCGTGTATCTTCAGACCTCCACATTTCGGCGTGAGTTGACTAAAGATGCCCGACGTCGGATTCGGCATCAGTCTCAACCCTATCGTATCATAGGAGATACCTTATACCGTGTTGGAGTAGATTCGGTGCTCCGTCGGTGCCTAACCTTGGAAGAGGCTGAAAGGGTTCTAAATGACTGCCACAGTGGCGCCTGTGGTGGAAATATGTCCAGATATGCTACTGCCCAGAAGATTCTGCGAGCAGGTTATTTCTGGCCGTCAATATTCAAAGACTGTATCGTTGCAGTTCGTAAATGTCACGCGTGCCAGGTGTTTCAGCGCAAGATGCGCGCGCCACCTCTCCCTTTGCATCATGTTATTACCTTCGGCCCTTTTGCGAAATGGGGCGTGGATTTTATGACGTGTAACCCTCACTCGGCCGGGGGGCATGCGTATATCATTGTCGCTGTCGACTACTTCACGAAGTGGGCCGAAGCGATGCCTACACTAGCTGCCGACGGTAAGACAGCTGCCCAATTCATATTCAACCATATCATTGCACGTTTTGGGTTCCCGCAAGCCATCGTTACTTACCATGGTACTCATTTCCGAGATTATATGATGGCCGAGTTGAATTCAAAGTTGGGCTTACGTCACGATAGCTCAATGCCATATTACCCTCAGGCGAATGGCCAGGTTGAAGCAGTGAACAAAGTTCTGGTCACTATGCTTCAACGAACAGTTGGTATCCACAAATCAAATTGGCACCTCCAACTGTTCTCAGCTCTATGGGCATACCGAACATCTGCAAAGAGTGCAACTGGGTTCACACCATTTCAATTGGTGTATGGTCTGGAAGCAACTCTTCCGGTTGAATGCGAGATTCCTTCGTTGAAATTAGCTATCGAAATTCTACCCGACACTTCTACCGAGGAAGAGTATCTTTTGTATCTGGAACAGTTAGATGAAAACTGCCGCTTAGCTGCTTTAGTTATTGAAGCACAAAAGAAGAGGGTCAAAGCTCACTTCAATCAATCGGTTTCTCCTCATTCCTTTGTTGAAGGCGACCTCATCCTCCTGTAAGATCAAGCACATGACAAGCTTGGGGCCAGTAAGTTCCAACCTATGTGGCATGGGACCTACATAGTAAAACGCGTTTTTAAGAACGGGGCTTATGAGCTTATAGATTATGAAGGAGTTCTGCTGGCACAACCCAGAAATGGGCTGTACCTCAAAAAATACTATGCCTGAAGTGATTTTTGGTGTGGTGTGTGTACATAAGTGTGTGTGTTTCATTTGTGTGCATGTGTGGTGTGGTTTGCAATGTAAACATCTTTCTGCTGATCGGGTCTTCCTGATTGTGCAGATGTCCATTCCTCCGTTTGTTGGTTTCGCGGATGGTGCCTCCCGCAGTACCAGGAATCTGTCTTCAGCAGCCTAGGTAATCTACGATCCTGCTGGTGAGTTGGTCAACCTGCAAGGTGTGTGTCTGGGACGTACTACAAATAACATCACGGAATATTTTATACTTTTTCGGACTCGGTAAATACACAAAAAAATCACTCTGGAGTCATCTTTCAGCTCTTTTCTGACTCTCTAAACATGAAAAGATTGTCGAGGCCTTTGTCGTTTCGATCTCGTTAAAGTGGACACGAATCGACATCTACCCAGTATACGTTTACCCCTTTTTTGGGCTGGGATGGATTATTTACGAAAAAGGAATACCCTAGCCTATCACGACTAGGAGGTTCTCTCGGATATTGTTTTCTACCTTTTCGGGTCCGGGGAACTATCTACGAAAAGGGACCGCTGCAGTTTACTTTTCTGCTGTCTTTTCAAGCTCTCTAAATATGAAAAGACGCTGAGTTTTTCCTTTGTCAGGCTCGTTAAACCCTGATGACATTGGATTCAGTCGAAATGACGTTATTCAAGTCACTCCTTCCTAGGGCTCGTTAAATGTACTAGGATGGATTCGCCCGAAGGGCGGACTTATATTACAAGCATATGCTATCCCCTTCAAGCTTGTTATCAAAAATAATTGGGGTACTCGCCAGAAATGGTAGGGGAAAATGGAACCAGTATCGTTGTCGTTTCGGCAATATGTCGCTCTTGAACATGGCACTCGTCTGCATTCGTGTCGGGTTGGGGACATCTCATCTCGTTCTTCACTTTGCCTCTATGGGTTTGGATAATCCCTTTTGACCTCTCATCTGCTCATTGCCTCGTCAGCATGACCTCTGATCCGTTGATGTCGAATACTGTCAATTCCACTGTCGTGCCGTTTACATGTTCAAGAAAAGTTGACCTCTGCAAGTATCAACCTTCCTCTGATTCTCATATGATCCTGATTCACAAAAACATTATGTTCCTCTGTCTCGTGTCGATGATGTGGGAAACATTATGGCCCACCTTCGATCAAGGCCACTTCCTGTCGACTTCAGCTCATTTTCCAGGAAGATGGTCTAGAGACTCTTTCATGGTACCTTGGAGCCTGCATGCCTCAATGGCAGGTTCGTCGCATTCGACGTGAGGTTTTCATCATTGGCCTCCGATCGAGTGATTCTACTGGTGTTCAACACCAGCTCATTGATTCACACGCCGTAGATTGCACCTATAGTACCTTGAGGGCCATTTTCAATATTGGTAGTTCCTCTCGCGTATGTTAACAGCTTTCATTATTGGCTACTAATCAGACGATGTTCTTGCATGTTCGACTTCAGCTCACATATTCGCATGCTTGAACTTGTACTTTGTTGAGGTCGAGATGGAGTGCAAGACCCTGGATTGTGTCTGTTGTAGTCCAGGCTGCGATATTGTGGATCATTATGATTATTTACATGACTCACTAATTGGATGGCTACGACCATACCTGAGTCTATTTATCGATCTTCATTGGATGGTTGCGTCCATGCCTTGGATCTAGATTATTGTACACTCTATTATGGATGGATGCGCCCATACCACGCATATATATCATGTATCTGAGACATCAATTGTACTTCGCTCTGCAGGTTTTTCGATGGCGGTGTTTTCAGTCGGCATGTTCTCGTAAAGCGTTTCACCCCTCTCTCTCTCTCTCTGTCGGGCCTCATGCTTTAGGGGGCATCTGTTACACAGCAATTTTTCACCGTCCCTACAATCCCCATCCCGGACATTGGAGGGCTCATTCCGTGACCTGTGGAAAGAGTTAAGGCTTGAAAATACTTTCATTGCATCCCTCTGGAGATGAGCTTTAATTTCCCTGAAGACATCTCCCTGCAAAAAACCCTAAAAATAGCTCTTTTTCCATTGGCGCGGTTCCATAGTTCAGCCCTTGCGCCAAGAGGGAAATCCTCCAAAGAGGGTGCGCCAGTTGGCGCTCTGTCATAGAGTCGCACCCGCACCAACCATATTAAGAGGTGTTTTTTAAAAATAAAAGGCAGAAGTTTCATCCTAACAAATTACTGGGCTGATTTCTATCTTGAGCTGGGAGGTTTGGCTACGGATTTCCATAGAGAGGAAGTGGTTTTCCACCTAACATGGAAGCTTCCTTGATGATAGGGCCAATCCCAATCTGTGAGGTCTACTCCTTCCTCCTTCTAAGTCATACTTATTTCTTTTTGGCCTAGTTGAGGTAGTAGAATTTCTAAGTTCCCAAGAGCTTTTCTGTCTGCAAGCATTCCAGTTCCTAGGTAGTCCAAACAGGGTACTATTGTCAAGTATCCAGGAGGAAACATCCCATCCACACAGCCAGGCTTGTCAGACATATAAGCAGACATAAAAAGGAGGTGTGTCGTATAGTTTCTCTTCTTGTGGGCATCTTGTGATAAGCGACTATCCAGTTTATGGTTCCTTCTTGTTCTTGCATCATGCTATGAGTTGTGTCCTCATTGATATATGGTTACTTGGATTTTATGCTTGTTGTGTAACTGCCTGCAGTCCGATCACGGAGATCGTGAGGATTGTGATCTTCCAGGGTAAAGGAACGGGAGCACCACCTCTTCTACAGATGATAGTGTTGGATTCCAGGTAATCCTTCCTCGCAAGTCGGTTTATTTACAATTATGAACTTGCACTGTAGTGTGTTTGATTGTTGCTAGACCCGATCTGGGCTAGTAGGGACGCTCTCACAATCACAGAGGATTTACCTCCTCAAAAATTATACACTTCATCCTACTACAACTCGACTTGCAACTTCGGTCGGTTTCCAAATTTCACACAAGTGAGAGAGATAGAGCCCAAAGACAAGAAAATTTCATCCTCAAAACTTCTTTAGACTTTTCTTTCTTTCTTCCTTCCCAACTACGTATTGAACTATTTCTTCAAGATCTAACTTGTGAGTGAGTGTTTTTCAAATGAAGTCGAATTGTATCCTTTTATATCCTTCTCAAGGGGTCAAATGCCTCCCTTTAGGTCGAATCGAGATCCTAGGGCTGACTTCTACTCTTGGAGATTCTAGGACTTCTAGAATAAAAAATAATTATTTTTCCAATTACAAATTTCTTAGAAGGGTATTATAAACATGATGTTGACTCCATTGACTCGTGATAATAAATATCAAGACCTAAAAACCCTAGAAGCACGAAGAACATACTTTTACCTAGAATACCATCAATAATGAGCATGTAACCCATGATTTACTAATAATAATTTCTATTTTAATTTTCGTGTTTGTTACATAGGATACATATTGAAATGAGTACAATGATTATGAAGACCCGAACTAGTTACATTTCTCAACTAGATGACCTCCACTAGAAAGATGAGAACTACTATTGATCAAGGTTTTGGTATGTTTGTTTAGTTCTTTATTATTGTTATTTTTTGAGAGTTCTACTATTCGCATTATATTATTATGATGTTATGATATTCTAATACTCCATACTCTTTCTTATTTGTCATGTCTAAAGAGCATCTTTTTGTAAATATTGTATGGGTATGGATTTTGGTAAGCATTGGCCTAAGGTAAACCGAATATTTTCTTTCAGGTTTGTTGGTCGGTTTCAACTAGATTGTATTTTTTCACCATCAGTTAATATAAATGTGCATTCATCAAGAGATTTGTATCAAACTTATGTCTTTAAATATTTAATTACTCTATGTCGATGGTGATTACCATGGATGGGATTCGAGTTTGCGTGAGGCTTGCTTTGTTACTATCATTTCATTTATCAGGTATAATGCATGAACCTTTATTTATTTTATTTCCTTTCGAAGCTACTATGGTGTATAGGCTATGGAGAATTACTTGGGAATGAATTTTTTGCATAAATTGTTTATTAGTCCGAAACCAATATTGAATATAATATCCAGCATTATTTGTGTGCAATAAGGGTTGAGGTTGCATGTTTGAAATGATATGTATCTATGTTGGATAAGCATAGGTAGATTTTGAGGATGTCGACTCTAGAGATAGACAGCTCCAAGGTCATGTAGACTAATGGCCAACCAGCGGGAAAATTGCTCCCAAAACAAGAGGGTCATATGGAGTCTTTGCCTAAAGAGGCACAAACAAGAGCATCCCATCAAGGCCACCTCGAGATTCAAAGGAAGAGGAGACAAAGTCGGAAAGAGAAGAGGACACTTCCAAGATAGAAAGGCACAAAAAAAAGATGAAGGTGACTAAGTCAATGGGGTTCACCCCGATCTACCAAAGGACAACTGGAGAGGCTAGGAATCGAATCAAAAAGAGGGGATATAATAGGGTATTTCACCCCTATCAAAAACATATAAAAATAAACTTAAGAGTAAAGATAACCGCAAGATCACACTCAACAAAAACTAGAACAACTTTTCCGATGATACAATCCTTACCAGTGATAACTCCTAAGCCCAATGCACCATATCCAAAGGGTAGTCGCGAAGAAACCAACATGCACCCTACACTGAGACTTGACCAGACTCATCACAACACTCTGCAACATCCTCGAGTCTTGCAACTAGTTATGACACTAGTTGTGATCCATTTTGTTGGTAAGGAAAGTTCAACAATGGGCATATTAAGTCTTACCATAGATAGACATGATCATATTGCAATTACCCATGTACATTCTTAATTCTTATAATGTTCCATTGCGAAGGAGATTTAGGTTCGAGCATAAGAGACAACAACATACCTATTCCAACTAACTATAGAAAACCAAGTGTTATAAGACATGCACTAATTAGAAGATCTGGCTAAAGAGGGCCGAGAACGAAGGAATGTTTTTTACAAGTTCCTCAAGATAAGGAACCACAATGTTGCGAGACATCGACCAAGACCACCATCCAAGACATGAGATCGTTGGAGACTTCTTATCACCATCATGACACGATAGGGAAAAGTACCTATTCCCGCAATTCACTCATGACGAGATGAAATCAATCCAAAAAACCCATACTTTTTAATATGGTGCATTATTATCCATGAATTGAGCCCAGAACAAGTGAGAGGTTGGAAAAGGAGGCTCAATGATTTTGTAGTTGTGTAGTGTGCGTAGGCAATGGGAAACCTTGAGCCTTGATATGGTGTAGTGCACAGTTTAGGTTTGGCTGGGGAACATGATTATGTAGTTTCTGGAGTCTGTGGGGACAGGTTGCAGGGATAAGAGCTAGGAAAGCTTACTACATAGTTCAAGAGGTCAAGTAGGCTTGGGTGGCTACACAATTATAAGGTTTATGGGATGATCTTGTGTCTTGAAGTTGCGAAGTGCACATTTCGTTCGGGCCGGGAGGCCATAATCGCGCAATTCAAGAGGTCAAGGTCGAGTTTTGGCTGAAAAAATTGCGGAATGAAGAAATATTGGGAGGAAAGCATTGGTACACTGTAGTTCCAAATAGCAAGGTCACATCTAGAGGACCGAGACCGCACAAGGCGCAGCCTCAAGGGAGGCAAGGTGAAGCTACGTTGCTTGGTCGGGACGTTCTCCGTAAAATGACTAAGTAGACCTAAGTGGGATCGATGATCAATGATGAAATTTGAATGTGTAGCATATTTTGATGACTCAAACAACATAGTTCATCCATGACATAAAAAATAAATAAATAAATAAAAATTTTGCGACAATGTTGTGATCGGTTATGACAAGTGCGACACCAAAGATAGTCTTTCCGACGAAAGTGACGACACTTGTGCAAAAGTGCTCAAAGCTTTGGAAATGAAAGCGACGGGTACTTACAAGGTTAGAACCACTCATTCAACAAAGGTGACCTCTGGAACCATGAGAACAAGCTAATATATACGATACAACAACGAAATGCAAAATACGACACTTTTCCTATCTTAAGTAAAGGAATCACAACATTGTGAGAACTAATAAATGAACTTAAAAGTTTGTAATAAAAATGGACAAGACCAAGGTAGGCTCCGAAGTTTGGTATAGGTCAAAAATTTTGTAGGGGGTTTGTAGCAAAATACAACACTTTGGCGCACACACTCGGTATAATTCGAGTGTCTCTATCTCAGCTTAACTTCTTTGTGCAAGACCTTGGTCCTTTGGGGAGTATATATTCATCGTGAAGATCACTTTGGTTTCCCCACTTACCCCGTGAATGGACTAAGTCCCTATCATGTAATTTCAGTTTCACGCTATCACTTTATCACAATGTTTCAAATAGGGAAGGATAATGAAGCTTGTGAGTTTAATATTTTTAGAGTATAAGTTTTCATATCTAGTGTTGCTCCATTGGAAGGAGGCTTGGACAAGACTCCTCGTAGGAGTCACTTCAGAACACAAACATTACTCTACCGCCATTAAGCCTGAATAGTACCCCGACAGAAGTTCTTGCTTCACGTCTCCACATGAAGGAATCCTTTCTTTCACCTTTATTTAAATTTTTATTTGAAAGAGGGTTATGCAATGGCACTTATTTATTTGGGTGGAAGAGGATCCCAAATTATTGAGAGCATGAGATGGTTTTCTCCTTCGTAGAAGTATATAAGTACCTCTGATTTAGTTTTTCTCATTTATATTTTCCCTTCTCCTTTTCTACCGATTGATAGGCATGAAAACACCGAAACGTAGTATAAAATATAGGCACAATGTTTCTCTATAGACATAGTTCAGATGTTTTCCAAATCTCCTTATGGACTATCGTACTTTTCGTCGAAACTTCATCGGCGTAAATACATAACCAATACAAGGAAGACAAACCAATGGCTAACCAAATTTTGAAGTGTCACAAGACTCCTAAACTTTAGCCACACACATAATCCCAACATAAGGACAAAACTTATTCACATGATGAAATAAAAATGGGACAAACATAAGGAAACAAAACAAAAAGAACCAAAAAACAAAAGGAAGGACAACACAATAAGTAGACAAAAACCAGGAGATAAGAAAAGAAGCTAAATCAAAGTAGAATGCAAGAGAAAATTAAGAAAAGACAAGAGAGACTAAAGAGAACAAGATAGGATGGGTGCAAGAGAAAGAAACCAAGATGAAGCTAATCTTACTCCTAACCTAACAACTAGTAGGTTGGGGTCACGTGTAATGAAATCTCTAGTGAAGCCGTAGCTTTTCCTGTAACCCGATGAACCCTTGACTAAACCGAGAGTGAATCAATCTTAGTCCATTAATGGACACTAAAAATTATTTTCATTAAACTCTTTAACATAACCATTACATGGGAAAATTAATAATTAATAATCAAGAACCGAATATGTGAACAAATAAGTAATAAACAAAGTTAACTCATCACATCAACACATAATAATAATGCACAAAGACACTAGATATAAGTGGAAACCCATCGTGTGAAAAAACTAATGATTATTATTGTTGTGATGCAAAGGAAAGCTCCTACTCCCTATTACATCTCGATTTCTTGTAGGCTCCAACCTACAGGAGCCTCGTCTCCACCTCAATTTTCTGCAAGCTACAACTTGCAAGGAAGCTCCAACTCCCATATGTTTTCTGTGCTACAACCCACAGGAGGATCCTATCTCAAATCCGCCCAATCAACATTTACCAAGATACAACTTGAAAGGAGACCACAATCCCCTCACACAACATGAAACAATATGTTGATTTACCTGGTTATCAACTATGTATTCCTCCATCTTTACTTCGCCTCTTTATCCTTCAAATTTGCTTCTCATAATCTCCATATGTGTATCAGAGTGTCAATCATCTCTCTCACATTCTCCAACTCTCTAACCTCGAATGCACACCAAAATGACACCTTTATAGAGATAATTTTATGGTTGTTTGTATTCTATAATGGAATATGAAGTGAACATACTTGACTCTTTTCCTTCCACACATTCATTTCCAATCTCTTCATATCATGAATATTAGAATAAGAAATAGATCATTTATCCAATATCAATTTTAGCCATATGTAACGATCACAACAATTCCAAATTTTAACACATCTTTTATCTTCTTGAGTCTTTCCTTTGACTTAGAGACTTGTCTTTGCCTTAGATACTTGCCTTTGAATCACAACAATTTAGCTCAATCAATAATTTCACATTATTACAATTTCTTCAATGTAGCCCTTTTTGTCTTCTTTGCCTTGTTGTGCCTTATACCTTCGTCAATCCCCTGTTTTGTTAAGACTTATTCTAATTGTGTTTCAATGTCTCTATTTCTAAAACCGTGCAACATAAACGTTGCTTGAAAAATACAATATCACTAGATAGCAAAATACCCTAGTTTCACCGAGTATGTCACGTAGATGTATGGTTACCATAGTCTCGCACCAAGTGTTAGATTTTCCAAAGGAAGACGCGTAAATTGAAACAAACTTTACCACAGTATTGTAGAAATTATATACAAGATGCATGTATATATCCAAATTCTCTTGATCTAACAATATTTATCTTCTTGCTAAATGCGTAATCTTTTCCACCGTTAATATTTTGCGGAAATTTAAACTCAATTGCATACACATGAAGCAATAAAAACAATTGCACATAACACAGCTTGTTTAATGGGAAAACCTAAAGTCAAAACCCCAACTATCATATTATGTATCATGGAGATCATGTAACAATCTCATACAAAGCTTAGTACATCAAGCTCTCAAGATAATCAATCATCACACACTAATCGTAAGAAATTTGGTGTCCACATGCATTGAATTCTTGCCACCCGATAGCCTACCTCCACCGCAACTCGTTAAAGAAGACCCCCGAATGAATTCGAATCTACCTTGCTTTCACTACGCAATCCTCATTGGCAACTCCAATGTGTGTGGTGCAATCAATGCATCACTATAGTCACAACGGATATTCCATCTTTCCTTTCACATCATTTTCCACAGTTCCACTAGAACTAACACGCACCGTAGTTAATCGTTGTATTTGTTCAATTGATTAATGAGTTATTATTTGTGAATTAATTCACTCCACTCTCACTAGTGTATCATTCAATAAACTAGATGTTAACTAAGCTCAACTAAGTTTAACTCCATTAACTCAGCAAACCAATAACAACTCCTCGAACTACTCTTCCAACTCTCACATAATTGCTACTTCATTTAACTGTGTCCCGTATGCATGAACCACCAATAAACCCTAGGAATTGTGTAATTCCTTCAACTCACCGACTTGTCAACTGGTGATAATCGAAAATTAAGACCACAAGAGAATGAGTTGATGTTAATTGTCGATTATTAAGAGCTAATAATAATTGACACTTATATTTTTAGATCGAAGATCTATAAATAGACTTCTCGCCCAATATTCTAAAAAATTGAATTTCATCTCTGCTTTCCCAACTAAGTTGACCAACCATCCAGCAACATCATCTGCAACTTGAAATATGATCATCATGTCTAAAAAATGTATATAGTCTAAAAAATATACTAATCTAAAAATAGCCTCGCGGGCCCACTTAGTGAAGGTGACCGATTTTCACTAAGCTCATCATCTCTTTGCTTGAATCTCAACAGGTATCGATTACCTTCTTGTCCATTCTCTCGATAACATGAATATCCGCATAACCTGACCCGTTATGGCATTTGAATTTAGTTTTGGAATATACCGCGCCCATTCATGAATCACACATTAGCCCAAGGCTTTTGACTTCTAATTAGGCGACGAGATTGTGTTTCAGGTCCCACCGACTTCCACCGTGCTATCAGTACTTCTCCATTAAATTTTCCCATCGCACTTGCTCATATCGTAACGTTGTCATTGCTTGCGATCTTCCAACTCGCGATTTTGCGATTTGTGGGTTAGGGTCCCACCGACTCGTTGCGCCATCGCAATTTCTCCATCGCACTTGCTCATATCGTAGCGTTGTCATCACTTGCGATCTTGTGACTTGTGATTTTGCGATTTATGGGTTAGGGTCCCACCGGGCGTGCTACCGTCATCTATCACCACGTCATATTTTTGCCACGCCATCTCGTACGCACGTCATCTCGTGCTATGTCATCTATCGCCACGTCATATATCGCCATGTCATATATCACCACGCGTCATTCCTCACATTTCACTATCGTATTTTCCCATAAGACATGCTCATATTGCAACTTGCATACCGATTTGCGATTTTGCAATTCTACGATTTTGATTTTGTGATTCCGCGATTTTGCGATTCTCGCGATTCTATGATTTGACATTTTTCTCATCTCTACGATTCTCTTCCCGCAATGATTTGTAAATTTCTCACAATGCACAAAGTGAAGGGGAATTCATCATCTATTCAATGGAAATATTCCACTACTCCCATGCGACCACGTTAACGTTGCTCCAGCCAATGATAATGTTGATGATGCTCCTTTGCCATAAATGATAATGGTTATGTCGCTTCCTTTGCTTCTTTGATGATCCTAGTTTGCTCCTTTGCCATCAATGACAATATTTCCAACACGACTCCGCATCCACAAATATATGAACAATTAAAAAGATATATTGTAATGTGCACAGAAAGATAACTTGAATATCTTGCACAAAATTTTGAAGCTCTTTCCAAGCCGCCGTAAAGATAGGCCATAACCATCGCTTCTAAATCCGCTCTATGATCTTACCCTTTGATGAAACCATCATTCAAAACCTCGAAGCTTCCTATGGATGTGTCTCCACTTACACCTAACTCCTTAGAAAGCGTGAGGAAAAATCGAAAGTTGTTATTTGTGATTGAGCTTGCTAGTAAGATTGTTCCAACCATTTAATGATCGGATTGTAAATTCATGATGACCTCTTGAAAACCCCGAAATATTTGGAAATATGAATTTTGAATTACAAATATGGATTGCGATGGGAATTTTATGAGGGAAAATAGATATAATCATATTTAGTAGCTATCAGAGATGCTGAGGACTCGATGTAACCATTATCAAAGGTCAAGTGCCTCAACCACTCAACAAAAAATCCGAATAGTGAGATGTTGAATGATGAAGATCAAAGGATGTATATCAACTATGATCGGATGGGTTGATGGAAAAATGATAGGTTGAATGGAAGTCAATGGTAACCAAATAATGATCATAAAGGCTTATTAAAGCATCTGATTAAGACAAATAAGTTTGGGAAACTCTACGAATTCTTTGAACAATCGAACCAAGTTCCTCATAAGATAAATATGACAAATTGTTTTCCCCAGAATCGTCGAAAAATCAGAGTAGGCATCGTAATCATAAAAATAAATTAAAAGGGATATTAGCATAAAAATTTCATGAGACCAATCTAGACATGGTGAATGGAGAAGAACTTGATTCCTAGAATAACACAAGCATTCCGCCGCATCAAGAGGATTTCAAAGTATGATGAAACGAAATTTACGATATGATGTTCACAAGGGAATCCAAGAGTTGTTGATCATGAAACAAATGTGAAAGATATGATTCCTTTAGCCAAACAAGGTCTTTGGAATGATTAACTTCACAATTCCATGACTCTACGAGAGATACACATTCCAAACCCAAGTTTGGTGCAATATATTTGCATGAAGATAAATGAACCGAAAAAGGTTCTTGAATCTGGTCAGAAGCAAAATCTCGAAAGTTTGAAAGGTTACATATTAAATACCAAACATCTTCAAGAACTATATTTACATCAAGATAAATTATGCAAAGAGAAGGATTGCATGAGAGAAACCAGATCTGACTTAATTTGTGGGGCTCACCAGAGTCGCGAGCTCTGGACATAACCATCAATGGAATTTGAAGTGCCTCGACTCCGTGACAGGTCCCAAAACTTTCCAGGATTCATGGTTTGAGAATAACTGCTACCACTGGTTTCAATAAGGTCACTCCTCACCAAATAAAAACCATCTTTGTCACTAATTTTACCAAATTTCCCAACTTCAACAACCAGATTTCTCTAGTTGAAAGATTCTTCCGATCACAAATTCAAATATGAATAAATCACATAAAATTTCATGAGAAAGCTAGTTTGAAGAGTTATCTTCATGCAAAATAAAATATTGTTTTCATTTGTGTCATGGATGTCTCACTAACTTGTGCCAATTGAAAATTTAACTCATCGATGAAGAACTAAGAGTATGGAGTATCTTGTCGCAAGTAGATGCATTCCAAAATGAAGAGAGAGCACAAGGGATAGTGAGGTGAAGAGGATGTTTCAAGAATCACATATTCTTTGATCGAATCAAATTCTCGATCTAGATTAGAATTTTCATGAGAAACGAAGATCAAATGGTCAAATCAAATCACTTTCATCGTAATGATTATTGCCCAAGGCTACAGATCAATCGTAATAATTGATTACATTTGATTCATTACCGAGATTTACCAAATTGAGAATCATCCAAGAATGGAAACACGTTGTCTCTTACATGGAGTGGATTTTTTAAAATTGTGGTATAAGATTGAAAGCCTCTTCACCTTCCTTCTCCTCTACCCGTTTAATATGACTACCTTGTATCTAATCACAATTTTAACTAGCAACACAAAAATCAAGTGAGTTAGAAAAAAATAGTTGGTGGAACAAGATTATGCTTAAGCAGTCATGGTGTAAAGAGTCATGACATGTATATGGTAGAGGATAACATAAATCGATTCAAGAGTAGAGTTAGTGAATAGTAACCTCATCTGTAGAATGGAGGAGTTATTTCTTCGTATCCATTTTGGAATTCACTCCATTGAACTTGAGTTATGACAAGTGGAATAAGAATGAGGAGATAGATTAGGGATTTGATCAATAGATCTCTCAACATTGTTATCATCGCAAGGAGGCACCCTCGTCAAAAACTAGAAAAGGAGTAGGACAAGGAACAAAAAGGAATAGGTAGGTTCCTCCTCTAAAATTAGAGGTGTCTCGTGATTCACAAGAGTTGGGAGAGTGGGAAAATGAGGGGGTTCGTGTTCATCGCGTGAGCGATAAGAACCAAACGCCAAACTTGGTTCAAGAAATCCCAATTCAAATCTTCTTTTCGAATTTCATAGCAAAGGTGAAGGAATCGATTAGAAATATCCTAAATTGATTAATTAGGCTATATTAAGAGATTTATTATTCTACAAACATTTCATTGATTATACCTACCAAAGGCTTGATTAAGCTCCCCCGAGGAAATGTCGAAGGGAATGAATGGAAGCAAGGGGGCAAGGTATGACACCATCGATTAACACAACCTTCAAGGATGAGGAAGAAAAACACACAAACAAATTCATCATCATCGATTTCTCGTAAGATTCACAAAATTTAAGAAAATCGTAAATGTGCGCTGTTATGTTCCGTCCTCACCGTCAAAATTTAACTTGGAAGAGTGATAGAGACGCTCATCATGGATTGAAAATTGATAAAGGGAAAAATTAGAGAAACACCCTAGGAGATAGATTTTGTGGATAAGCCATTATAGATAAGAGGTTCAAACTGCATTTAACGGCTCTCAACTTGTCATTTGGCCCTCCTTCTAGCACCATTGCCGACTTCGCGGCTCGGAAACCAACTAAGGTCTCCGTGATGTGAAGTCCCAATTAGACCCTCACACCATTTGGAATAGGTTCCCATCTAGAATATCGTTTGATTGCCATGTATTCTTATATATTTTCATTGACTCTAGCCGCGTTAGCAAGAGAGATGGGTGCACATGAACCTTCAAAAGCAAGGGTGGTGTGCCTGGTGAGTGTTTTATTGTATGTGTGTCAAGGTTCTTTCTACATCATAGGGAAAATAGGAGCGAGTCTCAAAAAAGGTAATAGTACCACCCAGGAAGAGACACACATGAACTAAAGGATTCTCCAACATCTAGTGGAATAGTCCACAATGGATGCGACGGTCATCGCACACAATGGTTTAAGAAGTATCTTCCTAATATCCCGTGAAATAGTCCACATGGATTAGACAAAAAATTAAAACCATTACAACACATTCTCAACGAGGATAAGCACTAAAATAACCCAAATAGTTGAATTATCTTAGTACATGTAACAACAAACATGAAATAAAAACATCCATAGGACAATATTACAAATATTCATAAGTAATGCATGAAAAATGTGCATTCCTTTGAAGGCTTGTGTTATTAAGTAAAAGTTCCAAGACACATATCTACAATGAACATATTCATATAGTAGTGGAGCGTTGGAGTTACCTCGTCTACAAAAGAACTAATTTATCTCTATAATGCTTTACCGGTGGAGCCAAGGTGAAAAATTCCTTTGCTCATACATTGAGGGAGTATATATAACCAAGGGTGACTCTTTGACTACCCTCATGATTGTGTGACTTCCCATGACTTTTCAACTTACATGACTCTTTACATTCATGTGTGTCCTGGACTTCCACTTTACAATACATTTTGAATACAATATACATGTTGTAAGTAATAGTGATGGGCATATCACCACTAATGACATGACGCATGGCATTGTTGACATGGAATACTTGATGACATGGCAATCTTAAGCCACTATCGATGCTGAAATTTATGTCTTCATGAAAGAGCTTTCTTTTTCCTTTGTGTGCCTTGGTGACAATGAGTCTCCAATGATCTCATGTCTTGGACAAAGGGTCACAAACCGATGTCCTTTCACTTTCTTTGATCAATCATCCTACGAGTTCAACCGCAAGAGTGTCTTCTAGCATGATCTCCTCCCTCTCCTCTTCTTTCATCTTTGATCATGACACAACAAAGTAACTTTTCATGAAATTCACTCATGACGAGACAACATTAATGTGAAAACCCCTAACCTAAGATGGTGCATTTTGATCCATGAAATGAGCTCCAAATAAGTGAGAGGTCAGATAAGGAGGTTCACGATTGCACAATGAAGGCATGCAAGGAAACCTGAAGCTTTGAGACTATGCAAAGCAGCATTTTAAGTCAAGCCGGGGAATGGACTCGGCAAGAATTTCCGCAGACAAGGGGGGACATGCTGCAGTGATAAGAGATGGGAAATCTTAATGTGCGCCCAGGAGGTCAAGGGGGCCTGGGCGACTACGTAGTGCATAATTTTAAGGCTCCTGGGGATGAGCTTGTTTCTTGAAGCGCAAATTTCCACAAGCTCAAGTTGGGCCGGAGGTCATAAATCGTGCAATTTCAAAGGTTAAGGTCGAGTTTTAGATGCAAAAATTGTGAAAACAGAAGTTGTCTAGAGGCCGCATCGCACATAACGTGCCAAGTAGCCATCAGCAGCCTAGAGGATCGAGAGGATTGTGCAAAGTATGCAGCCTCTGTGAGGAAAGGTGAAGTTACGTTTTCTTGGTTGGTAGGTTCTCTGAAAATGACTAAGTGCGGGACCGATGATAATGGGATCGCTGATGAACTTTGACTCGTGATCACACATTTAGCATATTTTGGATGACTCAAACAACATAGATCATCCATGACATACAAAAAATTATTTTCTCTCTCTCGCGACATCATTATGATTGATTATGAAAAGTGTAACACTAAAGATAGAATTTATAACGATAGTGATGACACTTGTGCGACAAAGCACCAAAACTTTGGAAATGAGTGTGACAGGTACTTAGAAGGTTAGAAAAACTCATTTTCACAAAGGTGACCTCTGGAACCATCGAACAAGCTAATACATATGATACAACAACCAAAATGCCAAAATACGACACTATCTTACTTAAAGGTTTCAAACATTGTGAGAAAAACCAACAAAAATGAACTTCAAAGTTTGCGACAACAATGGATAGGACCAAGGAAGGCTCGAAAGTTTGGTATAGGCCAAAATTTTTGAGGGGGTCAGAGAGATAGCTAATATATGGATACTATGAATGTAGAAGACCACAAAGGTTCGACAAACAATGCAAACACTGATAAAAATGATGCTCGACAGGGATGTGTAACAAAACTGCGTGGTAAATGTTTTATTCCCACTGACGTAGTATCTCGCCAATAATATAGGGTATTTAGATATCATATGAGGTGGCAAATTTGCAAGGGATGGCGCGAAAAATATTTGAAGTTAGCATGTATGAGGATAGCTCACTTAGTGAACCGACAAGATGAGTTGGCGAAAGATTCCTCGAGTTGGATCTCGCAACACTTACTATAAAGAGGAGAACTAATGTTGATTAACGGTTCTTGTTCTCTACTTAGTTCTTTTTTACCGTTATTTTTCACAGAGTTCTCGCTATTATTCTCGATGTTCCGTTATTCAATTACTTCTATATTGTGTCCTATCATGTATTTTATGATGAGTATCATGGGTCTAATGAGGAATTATATGATAGATCTATGACGTGATATATTTTTGTAAATATTGCATGGGTTTGCATTTTGTGGCGTTGGCCAAAGGTATAAATTGAATATTTGCTTTCCAAGTTTGATATCAGGGATCAGAACTGGATGTATATTTTTCTACTACTATTTAATATAAAAATGCGCTTATCAGGAGCTTTGTCTGAGACTTATGTCTTTACTATTTAATTACTTAGTGTCAATGGTGAATACCATGATTGGGATCTCAGTCTGCATGATAAAGCTATGCCTATAATAAAGTTTCCACTAAAATAAATCAATATGGACTAGGTAAGTATCAAAAAAACTATTCACAAGGAGCTTCATAATGATTTCTATCTATGTTTGAAAATTGTTACTGCAAAATATCCAACATTTATATCTTCTTCTAGAAACCGAAATTCTCCTTTGTAAAATGCCTCGAAATTACCCCATAATGTGTTTTCTTGCAACACCTCAGATTGATGACCCTTAAATTTATTAGATGCGCTATGAGTTCCATCTACATCACCTTCCAATTTCACAAAGATTGCAAATGCCTCCTATGATTTCTATCTTATATCCAAGCCTCTTACCTTGACTTTGTTCAAAGAACAAAAAGGGCGGCATGTCTTGTTGTTCTATTTGAATCTTCAAGGCTAATGAAAGATGTGAGCTTATTTGAATCAAATTTCCTTTCATTTTCTAACCGATACTTTTGCACGTAAGACTCAACCACATAATGCACAAATTTCTCCATCAAGGTCAAGATCATTTATGAATTGAAATGGCACTTCCTCGATTTCATTAACAATGATTTTTTCAAGCCTTCCTTCATAACCCGTGAGAAGCAAGTCAAAAGGAATACCATCTCGCAATGTAAATGGCACCAATTTACTTATGGAACCTCATTCCCAATGGTCGACTCACAAATGTGCTCAAATTTTGATTTGGTGCGTGGAGATTATTTGGATTACATATTTATGATCTATTAGACGATGTAACAATAAATTCAATCCAACCCACATTATGAGCATTAAACAAACTCTATAAAGAATAGAAACACTAAAAACTTCTGTGTGGAAAATCATGGTAAGGAATGCTTAGCTTATAAAAATGTTATTAAAATGTTTGTTGAAACATTGATATCTTCATCAACCGACATGATCCCAAAGATCGAATAACAATAATACATCAATCACCTACGCACAAGGAAAAAATTTGACCAAACCTTTCACCTGATGATTCACGCTCATAATGAGTAAGTGTGAATGGACCAACACAACCATTTCAAGCCTTCGATCCTCAAAGCCATGCGCTCGATCCAGCCAAGACATTTGGAAGTATGATGACTTTTGAACACTTGTTCTCGAATTGAACTCAAGTAGTAGGAATCAAACCATGTGAGCAAATGAAACCTTCACCAACAGGGACACCGCTTCTCCTTGAATAGGTGATGGATAATGACTACATGGGGAGTTTTATTCATCAGATAAATTGATATAATGAAAACACTTTTTGACATCAATGCCAACATCGATAGCAATCTCCCCTTTGGAATTGATGGCAACACTAAACATCGCTTCTTCATTGATTGTTTTGTTGATTTGGTCCTCCTCTTTTGGTACCGAGAAGTTTTTCTCCATTTTTCAATGTTTATTTATCATCTCCCCCTTTGAAATCAATAGAAATGGGTTGGTTTATAATTGTTCTGCCCGCACTTGATTCATCTAACTTGTAATTTCTTTGGAATCTACATTTCCATTGTTAACGTATGTACTACTAGCGCATTATTATTTGTCAACTTCGCTAACGCATAATGCTTTGTATATATCCTACCAACATATAACACTAGCATTTGCCCCTAAGGGTGCAAAGGTACAATCAAGGAGAGACTTTGTATTAACTTCGTGCCTATGAAAGAGTTTGCCTTCGTCATGTGTTTTGATTGAGATTAACAATTGACATTTTCGAATAAATTAAATGTTAAGAATAATGAAATACCATTTATAGTTTAAATATATAAAGAATTATTTTATTTTTAATAATTATATGTTAGTTGATTCAAAACTCATAACATCATTACCTTATTTTATAAGTAATTTTATTTAAGCTTAAAAAAGAATTATTAAAAAAAATACAAATAATTTTATATATATAAAATAATATAAAATGAAAAATACAAAAGTAAGATTATATTTATACTTGTAATTTTTCTACACCATTTTGAACCCAAATAATAAATTAATGGAAATCTGAAAAATAATAATAATAATAATAATAATGTAAAATGAAAAGTTGGTTGAAAATTTTAAATATATAATTAATTAATTAATTTCATATGCAACATATATAATAATATAAATGAAAAAATACAAAAAGTAAGATTACATTTATACTTTTAATTTTTCTACACCATTTTGAACACAAATAATAAATTAATAGAACCAAAAGAATTTGTTTTAAAAATAATCAATGCCTAATTTTATGAATAAAAGTGTTTGATAAAATATATATATATATATATTTAGTATTTAAAATATAAAAATATAATTTTAATTTAGAAAGAGAGTTATATTAATTTTTTTGGAATAAAATTTTCGGGGAATTTAATTTAATTATGTGGAAAGTAAAATTTCATTTCTTTATTAAATATTTTAGGATATTCTCAATAATATATACAAAATAAAAATTGGAATTTATTTCTATAGTAGTTATGTTTTTTTCTTTTTCTTTTCTTTTTTAAATTAAATTAATTAATTGAAAATGATATAAGCAATTGTCATATAAAATAAGTCGAAGAGCCTTTCCACCCGAAGTTGAAAACCCCTTCACAATGTGGTGATTCAGCCAGTAGCAGAGAAATCATCTAGCCAGGGCCGAAAAATTCATGCGTAAGGCCGAATCGCTGAGCAAATGTAGTACAAACGTACCTTGGTTAAATCTCAAGGGGATCCAACGATCCGTAAGGCGTGGCGCTCCACCGGTTGGATTGGACTCGATATCGCACAGCAGTGCACGATAGTTAACTCGCGATGAGCGGTTTTCCAAAGTCATACCGGACACGCGTCACTCAATCCGTGGAATCGCCTCCAATTTCCTAAATACCGCTTGCTCAACAGGGTGGTGCGATCAAAACCGTAAACCACTTCATCGTCACCTACACCTCGCGCTCCGCTCCCTTACTCCAGGTTGCGCCACGCTTCCATTTTCTCGCGCTCACTCCCCAACATCCGACAGAGTTCTACCCATACATAACCTCATGAAGCAGTTGTTTTACTAAGTGTTCCATGAGATCAACCTCGAAATAAACCGAAGGATGAAATTTAATTTGCGTCTCTGGTTGCTTACTGACATTTTTGATCACCCGGACATCACTCTGGCATCGACGAAGATCAACCTGGAGAGACCTTGCATCCGGACGCAACCAGGAGCTACCCGGGACAAGCGTGTCCCTCCGCGAAGACCCCGAACGCCAATATGTCTTTTTTTGTCTCTAATATGTTACCGGTGGTTGTTTTTTCGCATTCGTTATGGTACTGTTATTATGTTTAGAATTGTTAGCAAACTTCGTAATCGTTAGGCCGCGCCATTGGATCGGGCATAGAGACCGTAGAGGTTATATGGAGGCCTATTGTCATACTCCTTTTTGTAAATTTTGTAAATGTTGGTCAAATAACAAAACATCACCAAGGGGTAGATGAAGTGAAAATAATATAGCTAGTATATTGAGGTTAGTGCTCACCCGCATGTTGCCGCAAAATATGTCCTGAATGAAAGCACTTACATGGCTAGATGAATCACTCAACAGTGGCCCCTCGCAGCATGTTCCACTCGCGCCTTAGATTTGTTCATTGATTTGAATGAGGGTTTCCCATCATTTTCATCTTTGGAATCCATCTTGACTTCGTGAGCTCGATGAAGTGATGCCCAATCCCGAAGACTTGAGAGACTCTCGTGTAAGCAAGCAGGAGCGTAAGAGAGTGTGATCAATGTTACAGGAGAAACCGGTATGAGGTCATGAGCTTGGCAAACTCACGAAGGGAATGAAATGCCCCAATCCCACCGAGGGAATACCGCTATGTGAGCTTTTCTTTGTCATCCATTTTGGCGTCGATCTTTCCCAAATCCAATAAAGTCCGTATATTTTTTAACTTCGTATATGATGTAAATGGAGGCTCCAAAGATATATGCATAATACCACCACCTTATTTTCCATTCTCCACAAGTAAGTGCAGTTTTGGCCGATATACACGTGGTACTAAAAATATAGGAAAAAGACAAAGTCAGACTAAATAAAATGTGGCCAAAGTCAGATCAGGTCTCAAGTTTTCCACCTATTTTCCAAATGGGTTGGGAATTTCCTTCTACCAATCTCCGTCCTTTTCTACTTTATTTCCAAAGGTTTGTTGAACAAATCATCTATTTTTTCTTTAGTTGATATATACTCCAACTTTACAATCTTCTCGACAACAAACTCTCTAACGAATTGATACTTGATGGGGATGTGTTTAGTTTTAGAGTGAAAGATTGGATTCTTTGGTATGCTTATTGCACTTGTATTATCACATTTGATATAGATTGGTTCATTTTATGTTACCTTCATATCTTTAAGAGTTTATTTCATCCAAAGTACTCGTGTGCAACAAAATGTTGTTGCAATGTATTCAACTTCGACAACATATAATGAGACTAAGGTTTTCTTCTTTCTCAAGCAAGCAACCAATGATTCTCCTAATAAAAATACACCACTACTTGTACTTTTTCTATCATTTATACAGTTGCCCAATATGCGTTTATGTAAGTTGTTAGTGAAAATTCTTTTCATTTTGGATACCATAGTCCATAATTCATTATTCCTTTTAAATATATGAAGATTCTTTTTGTTGTTAAGAGATGGATTTGCTTTGGACCTGATTGATATCTTGCTATTAACCCAATTGCTAGCATTATGTCAGGTCTTGAAGTTGTTAGATATAATAGGTTGGAAATCATAGATTTATACAACTTTTGATCAACTTCTGGTGATTCATCATCCTTACTTAGCTTGCATCCAACAACCATGGGAGTGGTGATAGGGGTACAATCCTCCATTTTGAACTTTTTCAAAATTTCTTTTAAGTCTTTCCCTTGTGAGAAGAACATGTCTTTTAAGTTTTGTATGTTTTGTAGACCAAGAAAGAAAGCGAGTTCTCCAATCATTGATGTTTCAAACTCAAACTTCATTTCCTTAGCAAACCATTGGACTAGGGAGATTTTTTGCTTCCAAATATTATGTCATCGACAAATACAACTACAATCAAGAGTTCTTCACAACTATTCCTCTCTTGAAGCCTTGTTTTTTATGATATGTGTCCAAACAAGAGTATTGTGCTCATGACACTTGTTTGAGACCATAGAGTGCCTTCTTTAATTTGAACACTTCATTAGGATATTTTGTTAATTGGAATCCTTCATGTTGTTCTTTGTATACTTCTTCTTCAATCTCTCCATTAAAGAAGGAGAAATTCACATCCATTGATATTCTTTGAAGTCTTTTTGAAAAGAAAAGGCAAGAAACATTATGATTGCTTCTAACCTTTCCATTGGAGCAAAAGTTTGTTCAAAGTCTAATCCTTCTATCTATGAATAACCCCTTCATACCGACCTTGCTTTATTTTTTATGATCTATCATTGTTCATTTAGTTTGCTTTTGAAGACCCACTTTGTGTCTATGATGTTTTTGTTTGTCGGTCTTTGTGTCAGCTCACAAGTTTCATTCTTTTCTTTCTAGTCCAATTCTTCATTCATTACATCTATCCAATGTTCATATTTGCTCGCTTCAGAAAAATTCTTAGGTTTGATCATAGAAAACATGGAAATTTGAGATTGATTTGATGTCTCAACAAGTTTTCTTCTTGTTTTAACCCTTGCATTCATGTCACCAATGATTTTATTTTAAGGATGGTTCTTTTGTACATACCTCAAAGGTGCTTTCGAATGGGTCTCTACTTCCTCAACATCTTCAAATTGTTTTTTAAATTCTTCACTGATTGGTTGATCATAGGTATTGATAAATCCTTTCTACTTTCTTTTGGGAGATAGTTCCTCATCAACTTTCACATCTATATATTTCAACTATCTTGTGTCGTTTTTTGGTGTAGCACTTTTACCCTTTTCTTTTAGTTGAGTACCCTAAAAATATTCCTTCATCTACTATAGCATCAAAATTTCCCAATTTCTCATCATTTTTCTTAATATAACATTCACTATCGAACATTTTGAAGTGTTTGATTGATGATGATTTTCGATGTTATAAGTCATAGGGTTTTCTCTCAGAGTTAAGCCTAAGACGTGCTTTAATTAGTATATGTATTGTTATGTGAATAGCTTCTTCCCAATATGTCTATTGTATGTGTTGGAAATGTTGTCATTGATGGCAAAGAAGGCAGCAGATGTAGAGACAGGCAGAGGTCGAGCAGTAGAGGCAGAGACAGGCACATCGAAGGCAGAGGTCGATAATATTGACGGAGAGCATTATAAAATTCCGAGAATCGTAACCCAAGCTGGAGGATACATAGACGCAATTCCGAGAATCTTAACCGAAGCGGAAAAGTACACACACACACACACACACACATATATATATATATATGCAGCACTTTATATAAGTATAGTGCCTTTTTTTTCAAACAAAGAGCAAAGCATATATATATGTGCAGTGCACTATATATGAAGCACCATAAGGTGGGAACCCTCTATAGAAAATTTCGAGAATCATTACCCCAGTCGGAAGGTACACTAAAGCTGAAGCGGAAAACCTATATATATACGCGCAGTGCATTACATACACAAGGGTCCAAAGCATATATATATATATATATATATATATATATATATATATATATATACATATACGTTATATGTTGTGCTTCATATTCAAAGGAACGAATCATACTATATACATATATGAAAGGCGCCCTATTGTTCGGCCTTAATACAAACAAAGTCTTATACGGTGGGACGCTCATCAATCGCATCGGAAAAAGGTTAGCAGTGGATCAGATGAACAAAAATTTGTGATTGCAATTGAAGCCCGGACCCAATGGGCGTATAAACTGTGATCAATATGAGTTTGAATTCCAGCCTAATCGCATCGGAGCATCGGAGTATAAGAATATCGGAACATGCAAATACATGTTGCGATTGCGATTGAAGTTCTGGACCCGATATGGTTTAAACAACGACTTTATATGTTTGAGTTCCGGTCTAATCTCATCGGCACAGTTAAATGAACAGTGGTCAATCGCAATCGGAGTAATCGCATCGCATCGGATCAGAGTAATTGCAATAGGAGCAGGACTTCGGAACAAGCCAACATAGCGGAACAGGTTAATAAAGCTTGCGATTGCGATCAATCACAATCTGAAAATTCTGGAGAAGGCTCATCGCATCAAAGCATAAGAAAATTTCGGATGGTGGGCCCGAAAGGGCATTTTATGTATTAAAGGGTCTTATACAATGAAATTTGGCGACTAAGACAAAGGAAAGAGTTAAATGCAAAGGTTTATTAATAGGGAGTATATGCATATGGTAATATATATATTGTGAATAAGCCGAACATCGCATGAAAAGGATTGTGTATTGGCGTATATTCAAATTGAATGGGTCGGAATGATACGTTGGCTTATTAATATGTTATAACCTTGGGATTTTCATAAAGAGGTTAAGCCACATAAATCTTCCGCTTATAAATTTATATGAGTACGTTGACGGATAAGAAATTATAGGCGGGTGTGTCCACTTTCACGCATAGTGGAGATTGTTGTATTATGACCATTAGAGAGTTTTAATTTATATATCAGATTTGAAATTTTAAGGAAGCCAGATATATCATTGAATTTTCCAGAATCTAATTTTATTTGGGGTATTTAATTAAATTTCCAGCACAGAAAATGGAATGTTGAACTGCCCAGATTTTGGAAATAACTTAGATCAAATTTTGGAAACGCATTTATTTTATATGCACAGGACCTTGATAGTTATTGGGAACTAAACTGGTAAAATTGTTATATATTCAGCAGATTCAAAATTGCAGTGAACAGGTGTTGACAAGAATATGCACAGGAATGAATTTGACAAGTGAACTAGCAACGAAAACTGGAAAATATGCAGAATACAGTGAGAAAAAGAAGGCAGAACGGTTACCTGAAAGCTGCAGAAAAGACAAAGTTAGCAAAGCCAAAAGCCAAAAATGGGCTGAGTAAAATTTGTCTTGATGTAACTAAAAATTATGAAAGTAAATGTTGTAATTGATTTTTATTGTTTGTGATGCATTGGAAAGTCTCCGGAAGAGAACAAAATTCCCACTATAATATTAAAGTTAGTACCTACAGTTATATTTTTCTGAGTGAGCTGAAAAGAAATGAGAAGGTAGAAAATCAAGAATTATGACTATCCATTTCGAATTCCTAGAGGAAAACAAATAGTCATCAGGAAATCTCTATAAGTAATATCACCTTGTTATGCATAGTGAGGTTAGAGAGAAAAGATAGAGAATGCAGAGTGTTGTGCACATCTCCTTTCCCTATTTAAAATTCGGCCATCACCTTCTTCAAAATCCATTTCTAGTGTTTTAATGAATAAAACCCCTGGGCCCCGTTTCATTCTATCACTTCCGCCCGAAAATCTGCGTTGTAACGCTTAAAATGTATATTTTATATATCGGGCCGAAGCCCCTTATAGCTAAGCTCCTCCCGCTTTGACGTTCATGTGACCCGGGCTACAGGACCACGGGCTAGGAGAAATGAGGGCTTATCATTCAAATCCCGGGCGCCATCACAGCCGTCCGATCAATGTTCAATCAATGGCGCGGTGATCGTTCAGGAACGAGGACCCCACATACGGCCCTGGCGCACAACAAAACCGGTGGTTTTCCCCCGCACCACTTTTGCCGGCTGGCGGTATTTACCGCGGGGCTAGCGATTCCACAGGTGTGGTGCCGCGTGTCCTCAGTACGGCGGGAAAACCACTTTCCTCCCGCGCGATAAAGATCATTCCGTGGCCGGGTAGCGGAATTTGTTGGGGCCGTTGGATCTGTCAAACCCGATCTGACGGTGGACTTTCTCATAAGTTGCTCGCTCGCTATTTTGCCCCCACCGTATTGCATGACACGTCACCATGTCACCGTTGTGTCCCTCCGCCCATTAGTCCACTCGCCACGTCGTCTCCCATTTACCCCTGTTAACCTACGTGCCTCCCCTCCGTACATCCCTCCGCGCTTATATATATATATATATATATATATATATATGGGTTTTATTCGCATTTGCCATTAGTTTTTCCTCTCGACCCTTCTGTGCGACATTTCGCTCTTTTTGCAAAAAAATCTCCATTGTCTGCTCCCGCCTCCATGTATGTTCCCGTTTTTGACTCGAGGTTGCATCGTCTCATCCATTTCTGCCTCCGTCACCCTCCACCTACATCCTAGTCGGGTTTTTCTAACATTTTCAGGGTTTTGCAGGTTTTCAAATCAAGCATAAGGGGGCATATCAATCTGTTGCCTCCATCTCAGAGGATCAAGAACATACCAGAAGATGATCTCCGGGGGGCGAAATTAAATAAAAAGAGCTGATGCCGGTACATGAAATGACTGTTATTAAAGAAAACATAGACAGAGAGTCACAGAACCCTCCAGAGAATTTCGCCCCGCATTTAAGATTCAGGATTCAAATTCTGAGCTCGAAGGCCAAGAGTACAGTACCAGAGTTGCAGACCAGCTCAGGCCCCTCACGGCATCAGATTTTTCTTCAGCTAAAAGCATCCCGATGTATATATTTTATTATTTTCGTTTTGTACATAAGGAGATTTTTATCTCCCAGCATTAATTTCTGTATACAGGTTGTTAGGTATATTCATATATAGCTAGTCATTCACGAAGAAGGCGTGATGTTTCCCCGCCTTTCTTTTTCAATTTTTAGTAATAAGTGTGGATACCTACCTCTCCCTCCAGAAGTTTCTCTTCTCTCTATAAATATCAAAAAGGAAGACATTGTTAGGGTTCCAGATTTCTGTAAGCAAGTTGTGCAGCGAGAAGACTATTGTATCCATCTTGTGACATTTCTGTATGAAGTTTCAGAGCCCGTTGGGTCTCAGTGAGGAGGGGTTATGATTGTATTGAGGATTCTGGACTTTGGTATATTACAGTATGTAATTTCTCTCATGTGTTAATATATCATCATTTTCATGCAAACTTTCTTCTTGTATCATGTTCTAGAATGCGAGTGGCTCACTAATTAGCGGTAAGGATTCATCTTAAATGGTGCCCTTTCTGGAATTAGTCAAGCGCTTTAAATAGGCCTAGTAGTGATATGCTGTTCCATGTTCACTCCTTCCATAACTTCTGCTATATTAATGGCTTAAGGATTCGTAAATTGGTGCGCCCTTTTGCCAATAATATCTTCTCATGTTTCCTTCCTGCACGCACTCCTTGATATCTGATTTCTGTAATATATTACTTGAATCGGCCCTCATTACAATAAATCGGTCTCTTAGCTGTCTGATACTATCATGCTGAATTTTTACCTGATGTCTTTACTTTATTCCTATCCGCGTATCAGTCACTGAAAGAGAATTGGGACCAATTCATCCTATTTCAATTTCCTTGTTTAAAACAAGAGATAGTAAGTGAGTCCCTTGGACTGACAACCCAAACTATAAAGGACTCCTTGCTATATTAAGATGTCCTAGGCACTGGTCTATGGCAACTCTAGACTGTCTCTAGGAGGGTGAAAAAATCATCCACAACATCTTTCTGGCGCCGTTGCCGGGGAACGAATTCAAGAACATTAGTTTCCCTGGGTTTTCGACATTTTATTTCACTCTCTAATCAGGTGAGCACAGAGAGGTGAAGAGTTGCAGATTTCTCACCTTGGCGACTCCACTGGTCCTTATTTGATAAATCTTATCGGTAGTCCTGGCTCCTCGTAGGCCACATTTGAGGTCAGATACAGCCCAACTGAAAACACCCTACGTGTCTGACCCAGAGAAAATTATTCATAAAAAAGTCTGGAAGGAGAGGAAGTCAGCCCGTGCTGAAAATCCTGAGTGTTCTGTTGAAGATTATCCGCCCTCTTCTTCTCAAGAAGTTAGAACAGAAAACCCCGAAGTTTATCTAGAAACCCCACGTAGGGGAAATACTCTATTTGGGAAAGAACCTTATTCTGTTCCCGAGGCTGAGGAAATTAAAGAGGTTACTGAGGTAGATCCCGTCAACCGAGAACTATTCCCATCCACACCTCAGACCTCTGTCCAATATATTCCCATTGTCGTTCACACTCCGCTCCCCCCTACCCCTCTCCCTTCTTTTGTTTCTCAGATTGTTGTGCAACCCCCACCGCCTCCAATGGCCAATGTTCCTGCTTTTCTCCTGAACAAATACGCCCCTCTGGCCTTACCCCAAGTATTGAACGATATGCCACAGGATTATCTGAAGATTCTGCCAAAGTTCAATGGTGAAAATGATGTGGATGCTCAGAAACATCTCGAGACCTTCTACTCTTTTGCAGAAAATTTGAATGTTGAACACCTGGATGTGGTTTTGAGATTATTTGTGCAGTCTTTAGAAGGTGAAGCTAGAAAATGGTTTAAAACATTGGGTAATCGTTCTGTAACAACCTGGGATCAAATGGAAAACGTTTTCCTCAGGAAGTGGGGAGAAAAGAAGGATTTTGGAATGTGCCTTACTGAGCTAAATACCATCAAGAAGAAACAGAATGAAGGGGTATCAGAATTCATCAAAAGATTCAACAAGTTATATCTAAGCTTGCCCCCAGAAATGAAGCCAAACGAAGCTGCTGCCAAGATAGTTTTCATAGCAGCCTTCGATTTTGACTTTGGATTCTCCTTAAGAGAAAGAAAGCCTGCCAATTTAGATGATGCACAAGCAGATGCTCTGGAACTAGAAGCGAACTTTGCCTCCACAGGAAAGTTAAAAGGGAAAATTGAACCCGATGCCAGAAGAAAAGGCAAAGAAGAGGTTTCTACCTCTAATCAAGAAAAGGATTCAGATAAAATGGATGAAATAAGTAAGATGATAAAGAAGATGGTCAAGATGGAACTGGAAGCCAAAAATGCAGCTCCTAAAAACTATTACAACGCTCCAAACAGAGGATACAATCCTCAGTATAGAAAGCCTCCATTGCAAATACTACCAAGAGAGACAAGGGAGCAGCAAGATCAGGTACCTCACCCCTTGTACCTGGAAGGACCAGCAGACGACTCCACTGGAAATGCAGCTTATGGGTTAGAAGACTCGAATCTGGCCTTTTCAAATAATGATGATATGGAGTGCCCAGTGCAAGCAGAAGATGAAGAAGCTGAGATTGACCATTACTGCAAGCAGTTCGCTGATTTCATGGAAGCCCAATTCAACGTCAGATATGACCTCAGATCCTCAAGGAAGAGGACCAGAACTCAGGAGCAAGAGGAAGAAATACCTCAGAAAGAAGCATCTGCTCAGAAGGAGTCAGCAACCAAGAAGAATGTTGAGAAAGGTAAGATTTTCCTAAATACCCCCTTGCAGTCAAATGATCAAATTCCTTCCTCTTCAAAAGTAGGCAGTCCTTCTAATGCTGAACCAGTGTCCCAAGAAGTCAAGTCCTCAGTTGAGAATAAGGAGTCAAAAGAAGTAATAATAGAAAAGTCCACATATGCTTTTAATCTGCAAAAAGAGCTCGAAAAGATTAAGATTCCTGTTCCTCTGACTGAATTGTTGAAACAGCCTGTATATCAGTCTCAGGTCACCTCTTTTATGCCTATTCCTGAACCACAAATTGTACCTGATAGTCTAAATCTTCAAGAAGAAAGACCTATGGTAGTCTTTGGCCCACACGTTGAGGAGATAGACCCTTCAACTCCTCCCTTTTATGTGTCCCTAGTCATTCATGACCTGTTGCTTCACAATTGTATGCTAGATTCTGGAGCCTCCCATAATCTTATGCCTCTGTCTGTCATGGAGCAACTAGGACTGCAAATTACAAGACCATATAAAGATCTATATTCATTTGATTCTAAAAGGGTTAAATGCTTGGGAATGATTAAAGATTTAGTGGTCAATCTAGCTCAAATCCCAGCAAAAAGTGTGGTCATGGACATTGTGGTCGCTGATATCCCAGCTCGCTTTGGCATGCTGTTGTCAAGGTCCTGGGGTACTAAGATTGGGGGATCGATCAAACTCGACTTAACATATGCCACTGTCCCAGTCTTTGGTGGTCAGGAGAGGAGGCTGTATAGGGAGACTAGATTTGTTAAAATGGTGACCACGGTTGATTGCTCAGATAATTCTCCAGTTTATAATAAAGAGGGGGACTTCTCATGTTTTGTGTTAGAAGAGAGTCAAGACTATGCTCATGAATTCCCCCCTGGTCAATTCCAAGCCGAGCAATCCAAGAAAGGCCAGAAATCAGAAGTATGGACTTTGCATTTCGATGGAGCAAATTCCAGAGAAGGTAACGGGGCTGGGGTATTGCTAATCTCCCCCACAGGAAAATGGGTGCCGCTGTCTTTCAAATTAGAGTATGAAGCTACAAACAATGTAGCTGAGTACGAAGCTTTGTTATTGGGCCTACAGACAGCTAGAAACATGGGCATTCAATGTCTGAAAGTGTTTGGAGACTCTGAGCTAGTAGTGAGACAGATTAAGAATGAATGCCAAACTAAGCATCCTCGGCTCAGAGCATATAGAAATGAAGTATGGGACATGATAGAAAATTTCTTCTTAGCATTTAATATACAGTTCATGCCCCGGGAGCACAACAGAATAGCAGACTCTCTTGCTGTGGCTGCTAGTACGTTCCGACCTCCTCAGAACCCATTGTTAAGATATGAAGTAGAGGTACGTTACAGACCATCTATCCCGGACAATATAAAGCATTGGCAGGTCTTCGAAGATGACGAACAAATGAAAAGATTCATGGAGACAGTGGGAGAATTCACAGGTATGGAAATTGATGATGATGAGGAGGGAGAAGCCGAAAATATTGCTGAAGGTAAATGGGAAGAGAATATAGCAGGAAACAGAGTACTGCAGTTAAAAGGAAATGTCATCCCTAGAGGACTAGTACCCCTAGAAAGACTATTCAATAAGAATGATGTTCCCATGCAGCCAAACAAAGCAGTAGAAGAAGATCAAATGAGAGATTTAAATCTGGGTACTGCTGCTGATCCCAAGATTGTTAAGTTATCGAAAAGAATCTCAGAAGAATATAAAGAGAAGTATTTGAAGTTATTTCAGTCTTATAAAGATGTTTTTGCCTGGTCCTATGAGGACCTAAAAACTTTTGATGTAAATATCATACAGCACAAGATCCCACTCAGGGAAGATGCAAAGCCATACAAACAGAAGCTCAGGCAAATTAACCCTCTGCTTCTTCCCTCAATTGAGAAAGAAATTAAAAAATTGTTGAAGGCCAAAATAATCGTACCCTTGAGGTACTCAGAATGGATAGCGAATCTTGTCCCTGTCAGAAAGAAGAATGGAGAAATCAGGCTATGTGTAGACTTCAGAAATTTGAACAGAGCATCTCTTAAAGATAATTACCCACTGCCTAAAATGGATCACATCCTGCAGAAGGTGGTGGGAGCATCCAGAATGTCAATGATGGATGGATTTTTAGGCTACAATCAGGTAGCCGTTTTCCCAGAAGATCAGAAGAAGACTGCGTTCACCACGCCATGGGGAACCTTTATGTATGCAAGGATGCCATTTGGACTGATCAATGCAGGTGCTACTTTTCAAAGGGCAATGGACATAGCCTTTGTGGGAGAACAGGACAAGTTCCTAGTAGTATATCTCGATGATATCACGGTGTTCTCAAAGGATGATGATGAGCATATTGGGCATTTAAGAAGAACTTTTGAAAAATGCAGAAGGTACGGCCTTTCTCTCAATCCTCAAAAATCTCTATTTGCTTTAGATGAAGGGAAACTCTTAGGGCATATTGTGACTAAGGATGGTGTAAAAATTGATCCTAAGAGAGTTGAAGTAATAAATAGCATTTCTCTGTCAAGAAATAAGAAAGAAGTACAGGTGTTTTTGGGGCGGATAAACTTTTTAAGGAGATTTATTCCTAACTATGCAGAGATAGTTAGGCACATTACAAATATGTTGAAAAAAGACAATGAAGTTAAGTGGTCCCAGGAGTCCAGAGATGCATTTACAAGAATTAAACAAGCATTTTCCGAAGCTCCTGTGTTAGCAGGACCAGATTACAGCAAGCCATTCATGGTATTTTCCTTCGCTTCACCACACACAATTGCTGGAGTGTTATTGCAGAAAAATGTAGAAGGATATGAACAGCCCATAGCATTCTTCAGTCAAGTGTTGTATGATGCTGAACTAAAGTATAATATACTGGAGAAGCAGGCATATGCCTTGGTAAAGTCCCTTAAAGCTTTCAGAGTTTATATTTTGCAATCTCATATTACTGCTTATGTTCCCACAGCAGCTGTGAAAGACATTCTGGTTCAAGGAGACAGTGAGGGCAGAAGGGGAAGATGGATTGCAAAAATCCAGGAGTATGATTTAGACATAAAGCCTACTAAATTGATCAAAGGACAGGGACTAGCTAAAATGTTATCTGAATCTAATCATCAAGCTCTGGGCATTAATTTATCCATGATGGCAAATGAAGAATCAGAAAAAGAAGAGGAGCAACATGGACTAGATATGGCCACACAAAAGGTACATGTGAAGTATCTGACTAGTCCATGGTACAAGCAAATAGTTGAATACCTGTTGACACTTAGCTGTCCTCCAGGATGTGATAAGGCAGCATACAGAGCTGTAAGGATGAGATCTCAGAAGTATGTCATTGCCAATGGACAGCTGTATTGGAGAGACCCTTTGGGTATATTGCTGTTATGTCTCACAGAAAATGAAGTGCAGAGTATAATGACAGAATTCCATGAAGGAATATGTGGAGGACACTACAGCTGGAGAGCTACTACCAATAAAATCTTGAAGGCTGGTTTCTACTGGCCAAAATTATATTCAGATACCTTCACTTGGGTCAGAACATGTGATAAATGTCAAAGGTTTGCAGAAAGACAGAAGTTAGCATCTTTGCCCTTGATTCCCGTGCATGTAAATGAACCCTTCCAGAAATGGGGATTAGACTTTATCGGAGAAATACACCCCCCATCAAGCGGCCAACATAAGTGGATACTGACAGCTACAGATTATTTTACTAAATGGGTGGAAGCCATACCTACAAGAAGAGCTACAGATGCTGTGATCATGAATTTTTTAGAAGACAATATCATATCTAGGTTTGGCTGTCCTGCAAGAATTGTAACTGATAATGCTCAAGCTTTTAAGTCTGCCAGATTTGTAAATTTCTGCCAAAGATACAATATTGTATTAACTCATTCCACAGCGTATTATCCCCAAGGGAACGGTTTAGCAGAATCATCCAATAAAACCCTGGTGAGAGCCCTCAAGAAAACAATAGCTGAAAATCAGAAGAAATGGGACTCTCAGTTAAAGTTTGCTCTGTGGGCAAATAGGATAACAAGCAAAAGAGCAACAGGCAAGTATCCATATGAGCTGGTGTATGGGCGGGCCGCAGTGTTTCCTGTGCAATTAGCACTGCCAGTAGCACGTTTCATGCAGGAAAACCAAGAGGAACTAGACGAGATGATTAGGAGAATTTATCAGTTGGTAGAATTAGAGGAGACGAGAAACCAGGTAGACCAGAGGCTGATAGAATACCAGGAAAAAATGAAGAAGATCTTTGATCAGCACGCGAAGGACAGAAATTTCCAAATTGGAGACCTGGTCCTCAGATGGGATGTTCGCAGAGCAGAAAAGGGAAAGCATGCTAAATTCGATCCATTATGGTTCGGGCCGTTCAAAATAGTCAAGCTGGGAGGTAACAACACTTTCTATTTAGAAAATCTGCAGGGTGAATTGTTGGATGCCCCCGTGAACGGCCAATTCCTCAAGCCGTATTTTCAATTCTGACCTAATTCGGAAACACTCCACTGTATATACTGTACATAAGTTGTTTTTGGTTCCTAACTTCTATAAGGGAAAAAAGGGGGATGCTGATAGTTACCTGAAAAGAAAGCGTAGCAGAAATTTAACAGCGGAATGCAAGTTTTGAATGGTCTACGTGTTCTCGACATGCCCGAGGACGAGCATGCCGTCCCCAAATGGAGCCAGTGTTGTGCACATCTCCTTTCCCTATTTAAAATTCGGCCACCACCTTCTTCAAAATCCATTTCTAGTGTTTTAATGAATAAAACCCCTGGGCCCCGTTTAATTCTGTCATCCCTGCCATAAAATCTGCTCTACAACGTTTAAAATGCATATTTTATTTATCGGGCCGAAGCCCCTTAAACCTTAGCTCCTCCCGCTTTGATGTTCATGTGACCCGAGCTACAGGACCACGGGCTAGGAGAAATGAGGGCTTATCATTCAAATCCCGGGCGCCGTCACAGCCATCCGATCAATGTTCAATCAACGGCGCGGTGATCGTTCAGGAACGAGGACCCCACATACGGCCCTGGCGCACAACAAAACCGGTGGTTTTCCCCGCACCACTTTTGTCGGCTGGCGGTATTTACCGCGGGGCTAGCGATTCCACAGGTGTGGTGCCGCGTGTCCTCAGTACGGCGGGGAAACCACTTTCCTCCCGCGCGATAAAGATCATTCCGTGGCCGGGTAGCGGAATTTGTTGGGGCCGTTGGATCTGTCAAACCCGATCTGACGGTGGACTTTCTCATAAGTTGCTCGCTCGCTATTTTGCCCCCACCGTATTGCATGACACGTCACCATGTCACCGTTGTGTCCCTCCGCCCATTAGTCCACTCGCCACGTCGTCTCCCATTTACCCATGTTAACCTACGTGCCTCCCCTCCGTACATCCCTCCGCGCTTATATATATATATATATATATATGGGTTTTATTCGCATTTGCCGTTAGTTTTCCATCTCGACCCTTCTGTGCGACATTTCGTTCTTTTTGCAAAAAAACCTCCATTGTCTGCTCCCGCCTCCATGTATGTTCCGTTTTACTCGAGGTTGCGTCGTCTCATCTCCATTTCTGCCTATCCGTCACCCTCACCTACATCCCTAGCAGTAGAGTTTTTCTAACATTTTCGGGATTTTGCGAGGTTTTCAAATCAAGCATAAGGGGGCATATCAATACATTGCCTCCATCTCGGAGGAGAGAAACATACCGGAAGAAAGATGATCTCCGGGGGCGAAATTAAATAAAAAGAAGTGATGCCGAACACATAGAGAAATAGCTGATATTAAAGAAAACATAGACGAGAGAGAAGAGAGTCTCCGAACCCTCCAGAGAGTTTCGCCCCACATTTAAGATTCTGAATCCAAATTCAGAGCTCAAAGACCAAGAGTACAGTACCAGAGTTGCAGGCCAGCTCAGGCCCCTCACGGCATCAGATTTTTCTTCAGCAGAGGCATCCCGATGCGTATATTTTATTATTTTCGTTTTGTACATAAAGAGATTTTTATCTCCCAACATTAATTTCTGTATACAGATTGTTAGGTATATTCATTTATAGCTAGTCATTCATGAAGAAGGCGTGATGTTTCCCCGCCTTTTCTTTTCCAATTAAGAGAAATAAGTGTGGATACCTACCTCTCCCTCCAGAAGTTTCTCTCCTTTCTATAAATGTCAGAAAAGAAGACATTGTTGAGGTTCCGGTTGCAGCAAGCAAGAGTACATGCCGGCGAGAAAGACTATTGTATCCATCTTGTGACATTTACGTATGAAGTTTCGAGCCCGTTGGGTCTCGGTGAGGAGGGTTATGATTGTATTGAGGATTGGACTTTGGTATATTACGGTATGTAATTTCTCTCATGTGTTAATATATCATCATTTTCATGCAAACTTTCTTCTTGTATCATGTTCTAGAATACGAGTGGCTCACTAATTAGCGGTAAATTCATCTTAAATGGTGCCCTTTACGGAATTAGTCAAGCGCTTTAAATAGGCCTAGAAGTGATATGCGGTTCCATGTTCACTCCTTCCATAACTTCTGCTATATTAATGGCTTAAGGATTCGTAAATTGGTGCGCCCTTTTGTCAATAATATCTTCTCATGTTTCCTTCCTGCACGCACTCCTTGATATTTGATTTCTGTAATATATTACTTGAATCGGCCCTCATTACAATAAAGTGGTCTCTTAGCTGTCTGATACTATCATGCTGAAGTTTTACCTGATGTCTCTACTTTATTCCTATCCGTGTATCAGCCACTGAAAGAGAATTGGGACCAATTTAATTTATTTCAATTTCCTTGTTTAGAACAAGAGATAGTAAGTGAGTCCCTTGGACTGACAACCCAAACTATAAAGGACTCCCTGCTATATTAAGATGTCCTAGGCACTGGTCTGTGGCAACTCTAGACTGTCTCTAGGAGGGTGACAAAATCATCCACAACAGACTGTTCTGAGAGGTGTGAAACTTTCTTGATTTCTGGATATATCCTTGGTATAATATCAATGGATAATAAACAAAAGGAAATGTGAAGGAATCGATCTACAAAATATGTATAAGTGCATTCCTCTGAATTCCTTCTAACAAGTGAAGTCCAATGGATAACTAAAAAAGGGTTACCTTGCTCATCCATCTTCTGCAACTGAAACTTGAATATGCGTGCTTGATTATATAACATTAAGTATATTTACACTAACTCATATTTGAAAATGCCTTTAGATTTAAATTTCATGATTTTTTCATGAATTGTTCATGATATAACATTAAGTATACTTACACTCACATATATACATGATTTTTTCATGTATATATCATGAAAAAAATAAGTTGTATGGTTAAAAAGTTTATTTGGTCCTATATATAATATACATAGCATTCAAAAATACAATTTAAATAATAAAAACTTACATATTGTATTTTGGATTCTAAAGAAGTTTACACGTGAATAAATTGTATCCCTTTCAGCTCATGTTAGATTCGTACTTAAAATAGGTCTATATTAGTCTTAGATTCATGCGACTTTTATTATTTTAAGAATAATAATATTATTATTATTAATTTTCTTAATAACATTATAATATTAATTATTTTTTTGAATTAAACAACGATTACCCTCATTTTCTAATATTAATAATTATTTTACATTAAACCTAACATTAATATTAGTTACTTTATAATAATCAATAAAATAAATAATATTAATGTTAATAATAAGAATAATAATTCCTTATATTAACTTTATATATTAATGCTAATAATTTCATTTATTTTGAAATAATACTAATACTTTATTTTTCTAATAATATTATTAATGTGTTAAGCTTTATTTTATTATTTTAATAATAATTTCATTATTAATAAAAGTTTTGTTTTTTCACATGATTCTTAATAATAATAATAATAATAATAATAATAATATTTTTTTTTCCAAAATATTTCGGTTGTAATTGCATTGGACAGAAAATTGTCGACACGTTTCGAACCAACCAGTGTGATTCATCTCGTTCTGAAGATGAACCATAGTGGTTGGTTCGAAACGTGTCGACAATTTTCTGTCCAATGTGATTACAACCGAAATATTTTGGAAAAAATACTATGATCATAGAAGCATGAATTCAAATAATAATAATTCTTATAATACTTTATTAATCAAAATAACTTTATTTCCTTTGTTTTTTCTTTTTTCTAATGTCTTTTTCCTAATGTATCTCGGCACTACCATTATATATAAAGGTTGTGGCTATCTTTCTCTTCACCTATATATTTTTTTCTTTATTTCCCTGATGATGGGTGAAGTGTTCACCTAAATCGTTAGACTTTTCAATGCTTTGTAACACAATTTTCTTCATAAATTACTTTCTCGTAACAATCATTCCTCCCAAGCACCCAAGATAAACCCAAATGACAATCAAGAAACTTTTTATATTATGTAACAACATACTTTTAATCCCAAAAAAAATGTGTGTGTATATATATATATATATATATATATATAGATAGACATGGGTCCAAGTGATGCAATATGTATACACTATACATGATGTAAAATTAATAAAATGGAATACACCCCATGGAGCAATATGGACACAAACTATAGGGTTGTGATTTAAAAAGTAGGAGGGCTAAAAAAGGGGTTTCAAAGACAACACCCACATGCCTACAATTCCAACTCATTTTCGTAAATTAATCGTGATTTCCATGTAATCCCCATTTCCCTAATTGAATCCAATCTTTGAATGCATGTGTGAGGTTGGTAGAAGAGTCATTTCAACTAGTTTTTGAAGCATGGGATTAATTACACTCATGTAAGAGGTGGGTGAGAGATTCAACTCACTTATTTATGAAAACATGGGTTGAGTACAATCATCCTTGTGGAGAGTGAGTCAAGCAACCATTCATGGGAAAATGGATATTTGAGTGAAAGAGGTTATTCATTTTTACAATAACAATAAACATGAAAAACTGGAAGGGAGTGCTCGGAAGAGTAGGAAGCCATGGTTGTGTGTCAAAGACAAATTTTTAAAGTTGGTAATCAAGTTTGGAATTAGGCTAATATCCATGTAAGGAGTTCCTATTGAGAAATTTATCCAATATCCTATGTAAAGGCTATCATGAGAACTTATATAACAATTGGTTTTCTTGGAGCCTTTAATTGAGAAATTCCTAGCCAATGTTTATGTTGGTGCCCTAGAGGGAATGGATATGGTCTAAGGGACTATAGTGTAGAGAAGGAGATATTATCCCTTGGATTGTGTAGACTTATGAGGAATAAATCTAGGTGGTTGGAATGGTTGTAGAAGTCACATCATTATGGTTTTACTGGGTATTAGGCTATGCGAGTGGAGAGTGATTGTGTAATTCATTTTCTTTCATAATTCTAAAATTTAATATTAGTTGCATAAACATTTATAGTATGTTGTGAATATGCAATTTATAGTAAAATGATATTAGAGATCATTTTAGGTAGTAACATGACCTAAATGAAATATGTGTGCATTACAAGTCTCAAAGCTACGGTTCAATGCTAGACCCATATGGGCCAGAGACAAGTGAAAATTCAATAAATTTGTCGTAGCAAATATTTGGTCTATGTCAAATTTAGGGAAATTTGTGCAATTGGAGTAAACTCCACAAATTTTTGACCAAATTAATGGTGATTTTTTCCATAGAATAATTAAGAAGACAACTAAGGTCATCGATTTTCAAATCGCAAAGTCAATTTCGGTTTCGAAGGTAAAATTTTATCAATCCATGGAAATTGTAAAGTTTTGATATCGAATGGTCAAAATCATTTTTAAGTTTGGATCAAACAAATGATATTAATTTAAGGATTTTGGGGGATTATAAAAAAAAGAGGAATTCTTAAGTTGTCAATGGAAGGAATGGATTGATTACAAAACAAGAAAATCAGAGTTTAGAGAAATTAGTTAGTGAGAAATCTGATACCTTTTTTGTAGCGGAAATGTTGATGGACCGATGTAGACCTTTGATAAAAATGTCCAATGGAGTTTCAAAAAATCATTGATGGGTTTATGAATACCTTTAGTGTAAATTATTTCTATCGTTATATTGTTATGTAGGCTAGAACCCTTCATGGTCCCATTTTATTATAATTGTATCCTTTGTCTCCTATATATATACTAAGGAGACCTAGTCTTAGGATAATCAAATATTGTCCTGTTCATTGTCTTTATTTTATAGGGAGGTTTCCCCCTTGAAGTGGACTGTAATTATTGGTTTCTTATCATTTTTAAGGCGCAAGGACCATAACATTTGGTGAAACACTAACAGATAGTCAAGTGTTGAGGACAACACTTCTTCAAAGGGGAGGGGCATGTTAAGCCCTATATAAGTCCCATGTTTATCGAAAAACCATTTATTAAGCCTAGATATAAGTAATTACATTTATATTATTATATTGTTATGTAGGCTAAAACCCCTCATGGTCCCATTTTATTATAATCATATCCTTTGTATCCTATATATATATACTAAGGAGGCCTAGTCTTAGGATTAGAAAATATTGTATTTGTCATTGTATTTATTATATAAGGAGGTTTCCCCCTCAAAGTGCATTGTAATTGTTGGTTTCTTAGCATTTTAAGGCGCAATGATCATAACAAAAATATTTTCTTATTGATCACAATGAAGACTATTTGTAGTTGATTGCATTCTCATTATTCACATTTTTTATCATGCATACATTGTCACTTTGCATTCAAAAAATTTATTTCATCATTCAAGTTATTAACAATATCTATCATCTCAACAAACTGAGGTAAATACTTGAAAATTTAAAATTAAAATGACCAAATTAATATTATACATATTTAGTATATTTAAAATGACCAAAATAATTAGATGTTCAACAAATTTTGTGTGATTGTGCCCAATTGAAACCAACCTAGATCCATCTCAACCCTGGATTTGTCAAGTGCTGAGAGGGATCAAATCTCTCGAGATGTAAACCTTTCCTCAAGTTTTTCATCCAAAAAAGAGGTTTTCACCTCGATAGATTTGATCTCTCTCATCACTTGATAGAGATAAATTTGAGATCGATTTAGGCTGGTATATATACCAACTATATCAATATTATCTCAATACATATACTAATGTAGCCATATAAATTAAATGGATTGTAAACACTCATTGACATCAATCCATTATAAGCATATAAAAACATACTTCATGGTTAAACACAAAAAAGAATATATATATATATATATATATATATATATGGAATAATATTTTTAGCCATGGAGATTTGCCCCCACTTTACCATGGATATTTTTAACTTATAAATAAGCTTTGTTACAATACCATGACTTATCAATACCATATATTTGAAAAACCATAACTCATTTTACATGATACAAGTGTTTTTATAACTTTTTTTTTAATTAATTTAATCAAGAGGGAAAAAGGGGCATAACCACTTTTAAGATAAATCTCAATCTTTGATATGTGACTACTACTAAGAATATTCTATAATATTCTGTGGAGGTTAAATCCCTACTATCCACCTAATAATTATTAATAATTAAATTAAAGTTCTTGAAGCCCTATTCCAAAATAAACACACATATCTATGTAGTCAATATATACCAACATAATATATCAATACCATAAAGTAAGTATATATGTCAAAATATTATGCTAGCAATATAAATGACATGCACATTATGTGTATGTATATAATCGATGTATAAATTGTGAAAATATATTTATCCTATTTTGCTAAAATTTTAATTTTCAAATGGAAAAATTATGTATTTTTAATCATTAACGAATAAATTATTTTATGAAATAAAATTATATATCCTCGATGGGGGTGAGCACAAAGACCAAGAGGGGGTATGGGGGGACGATCTTGCCACCCTTCCCACCTAAAGTGCATTAAATAGAAAGGGGTGTGGCTTGTCCCAGACATGCATTGGCATGTAGCCACATGGATGGGAATAAATATATGCGAGTGGTCAATGGAATTGGCATTAGTTTTGGTGGTAAGTGTTGAAGGATGAAGAAAGTGAGAGGTTGAGGATCCGACCTTCCTACTGTTAGACCCTTCATTATGCTCCTATGTAAAGATAACATAGCCTATCTACGAGCCTACCATTAGTATTGAGGGGTGTGGTTTATGCTTGGAGCTAGAGAAGTGGAGGTGGGAGGGGAATTTCTATTAGAGAGAGGAGAATTTGTTGTTGGAACGGGGGTCTATGAGAGGTAGATAGCGAATGATATCCACCATTAATGCATGATGAACTATGTAGTTTTTGTTC
>CM076582.1:460904580-460962859 GCA_034641835.2 Pinus albicaulis
GCATCCAAGTCACTAACTACTTCCTTTCTTTGTGCAATCTGCTCCAACAATTCTGCAAACTTAGGGTCCAATGATATCTTCGTATTTCTCAATCCGTAATAGATATGTAAAAAGTGAAAGAGGTTATTGTGGATTAATATGTTGGTGAGATAAACCTCTTTCAGTTTCCAAAAATTCCTCTCCAGCTGTACATAATATTCTCTGTAAACAATATGTGTAAAACAGAGTTTTACAGAGTCTGAAAAATAGCCTCTAAAGATGTGCATGTATCTCTCATTCTGAAATCACTGTGCAAAACGTGAGGTAGGTTTTTGTAGATGGGTCCCTTAGGAACATAAACCTCCTTCAGTTTTGTAAAATGTATTTCGAATTGGCCACAATATTCTCTGCAAAATGATGACTTGACTGTAATTTTCTGCAAAAAGTGCTTTCCAACTTTGTTTAATATTTCCAAAACCATAATAGCTGTTAGAAACGTGAGAGAGGTTTTTGTAGATGGTACTCTTAAGAAAATAAACCTCCTTCAGTTTTTCAAAATTCATCTTGTATTGATCACAATAGTTTCTGCGAAACTATGACTAAAACATGCAATTTCTGCAAAAATGTTCCTTCTTGTTGTGTTTTTCATCTTTTTACTTTTTTGCTCTTTTGACTGTTTTACTTTCACTTTTAGAAAAAATTCACTATTGGTGAAATTTATTTTCATCTCTTTTTACCATTTTACTGCCTCTGTAATTACTTTTACTGTTTTACCTTTGACTGCTCTGTAACTTCATTTTATCTTGCACTCTGACTTTTACCTGATACACTTTAACCACTGATACTCTTTAACTGTTATGCTTTTCCTATCCCTGTAATTTCTCATTTCACTTTTACCATTCATTGGGAACATTTCATCATTCTAATCCCTCTCTGACTTTGTATACAAACTGTTTGTTGAATTAAGATATTGAATTAAAATCTGAGAATTTGGAGTAAACAATTTTGTCAACTAGTATTGAAATTGTTGGTCCAAATCCATATTCTGATGGTAACCTGCTAAAATCAAACAATTTGTTAATGAAATCCAAGTCTCTATGAGGGGCATTCAATGGGGTTACATTCAGGGCTGCCGGAGCTTCCATTTTCGTTCTTGTGGATTCAAAATGGAAATTTGGCTAATGGTGAGGAATTGAGTAAATTCACGGGAGAAACAGGTCAATTTGCAGGTTCGGGGGGAACAATTTTCAGTCGTAAAACTCAGGGAATGATCTTAGGACTAAGATTTAAACACTGATTTCAGTGAAAAACAAGGAAAACAGAGTTTTGTTTGAAGTTCGGGGCGTAATAGGATAAATACCTGCTTTTAGACGGAAACTGGTTCTTTAACAGGTAACAGGCAATGGCGGGACTGTTCTTCAACACGGGCGCAGCGGAATCTTGGAGTAAATTGGTCAATTGCAGCGGAAATTTTGAAAATCGCAGCGGGAGCAACGTTCTTCTCAGAATAATGAAAATGACTAAAAAACACGAAAAATGGCTTATTTACAAGTTAAAAAGGGTTTTTTGTTTTTTTCGAGGTGTGATGTCATGGTAGTACGGGATGACGTGTGCAGAGTCGGGCGGTAAGTGGTAAGCGGGAAGTCCCCGCACCGCTTTTGGTCGAGGGTGGTATTGATCGCGGGGGGAGCGATTCCACAGAGCATTTGCCACGTGGATGTCTGACTTTTCAAAAACCACCCATCCCCCGCTGGTTAACATGCTGGCAAGGGATGGGCAGCGGGATTAATAATGACCGTGGATCTACGGGAGGCTGATCCAACGGTTGAAGGGATGGGGAACATGCGGAGGGTTCAAAGGTGGGCCCGTCGGGTTTTTAAATGGTTTTAACGCGTTAAGTAATCACCCCGGGGAAATTTTAATAGGCGGAGAAGGTTGTTAATTAGTCCAGATGACTAATTAATCCCATGTGTATAATGAACAGGGTTGCGGTGGGGTTTGCTTAAGCGGAATGCCACGTGGACAGGCCACGGTGGCGCAAAACTTTCGCAAAGTTTTATTGATGTTTTTGGTATTAAACACATATATTGTATGTTTAACGTTTTCATATATATTTTATTATATGATGAATTAATTAATACAATTATTTCACCATAGGGGCGGGATGTATGTATTATGCAAAGGGTTTTTGTTTTTTTCGAGGTGATGACGTCATCGACGTACGGGGTGACGTAGGGAAGTGGGGCCGGCGGTATGCGGTAAGTGGTAAGCGGTGAGCCCGCACCGCTTATGGACGAGGGCGGTAAAAGTTGCGAGGGCAGCGATTCCACAGGACGCTTGCCACGTGGAATGTTGACTTTTCAAAAACCGCCCATCCCCCGCTGGTTAACATGCTGGCAAGGGATGGGCAGCGGGATTAACGATCACCGTTGATCAACGAACGGACGATCCAACGGCTGAAAGGGAGGGGAACTTGTGCGATTTCAAAGGTGGGCCCGTCGGGGTTTTAAAAGGTTTTAATGCGTAATCTAATCACCCCAGGGAAAAGTTAATAGGCGGAAATGGTTGTTAATTAGTCCAAATGATTAATTAACCCCATGAATATTATGAAATGGATTGCGACGGAGTTTGGCCAGGTGGAATGCCACGTGGACGGACCACGGTGGCATAGACTTTTGCAAAGTTTATTAATATGTTTTGGTATTAAACATACTTATAGTATGTCTAACGTTTTTATATATATTTTATTATATGATGAATGAATTAATACAATTTATTCATCATAGGGGCGGGATTTGTGTATAATGCTATAGTTTTAACCAAAGGGCTTGTAAAGCGGGGTGTTTATTTTTAATGTGCGGGAATATATACTTTGGTAAACATTATAATAAATGGGTTTTGGGGATATTTATAGAAAAGGGAGTTAAATACTTAGGAAAAGGGATTTCACTAAGGATTTAATATAGTAGAATTAAAGGTTAATATGGTAAAGGACAAGGAAAATCAAAACATTGTTGTACATCTAAGAAAGTGATAACTTGTGAAGTAAATTGCAACATTTTATCTTCAACACTTAAACTTAGAATAACAAGTCATTTTGAGGAGTTTTTATGGAATGTTGCATCAGTTTCCTAAGTAAAATAGGATTTTACTTAGGAAAAAATTGAAGGTGAATGATTATAATGATGGATTATCTCAAGTACTTAGGTCTTTTTGATCATTAGGCCGAGGGTCCGGTCCCTCCAGAAGTCAAGGAAATGCCTTGAGCCCCTTTGATCTCCAATTACCTTAGTACTTTTGGGGAAAATTAGTAAAACTTTTGAGGGGAAAATGATAAGGGAAGTTAATGAATTTGACTTTTGCTTGGTGTGATTTTCCAGTGTATGTCATGTTTCAGTACTTGTGATGAAAGTAAATGATTAACCAACATGTAGCAGTACCATTCATCAGATAACACTTTGCAGCACCATCTACCTACCTATCTACTTAACACAACCATTTTCTCTTCTTTATTAGGGTGCATTTAGACTTGCAAACCCTGATCAATCTTTTCTTTTTACATGATGAATCTATCTATTTCTACCCTTATTACATCCAAGGGCTCAGATTAAGCTGTTGAGCACCTTTTATTTACTCTACCTATCTACTTATCTGCCAAGATTAAACTGTTTGGCTAGATATTTATTCTCTAATCTATAACATGAAATTGAAATATGACTAAGCCAAGTTTAAGCAGTTTGACTTATTCATGAATTGTGGCAAAAGTTTCACAAGCTGTACACAATTGATTTATTACAACAGAGTAAAAAGTAGTGGCATTTGGATTTGCACACTTTCCTTGGTCTATTTTTTGCTTGGGGTTCATTTCTTTCTCTTTTTGACCATTTTTATTATTTTTACCCTTTGATCTTTCTTTTAGGGTATACCCTCTTTACATTTTTTAAATTTTTTGATTTTTTTTGGTTTTCAAGAAGGTAATTCTCTATTGTATTCCTTCAAGTTATTTCAAGCTAATATGAACATACTCATGCCATCTTTGTGAACATCATAGCTAATCTTACTGTCTGCCTCGGGCACCGGAAAGCCCTGAGAGGGATATACGAAAACCAACCACCCAAGCAGTTTACCCTACAGCACTATTCTAGTTATCTGTCAAGATTAGACTGTTTGACAGATTTTCATTATCTAGTCTAAATCAGGAAATTGAAACACAATCAAATTAGGATTAGACATTCTGATTTGTTATGGGGCTATGGAATTTTGTACAAGCTGCACATAGACTTTATTTGCAGAAATTTTAAAACAAAATTGTGAAGGCTTAAGATTTGAAATTAAGAAGCATCCTTGTTTATTTCTTTGGTTCAGGTTTTGATATTTTTAGAACCATTTCTCTTTTCTCCTAATCTATTCTACTGATAAGCCAAGTTTGCATTGTTCGACAGATCTTCATTCACTTAACCTATCAACAATAAATTTAAACTTATTCAATCATGATTAGGCTGTATGATTGAATAACATTTTTTCTTTCAAAGTAGTGGCATTTGGACTTGCACACTTTCAGATTTTTTTTCTTTTTCTTTTCTAGTATGGGGCTGTACCTATTTTTTTTATCTGCCCTCTTTTCTCTTTTTCTTTTGTTTTTGGTGTTTATTCCTTTAAGTCTTTTTCTTCAAACAATGTTATTTACAATGGACAAAGCTTTGAACTGAGTTTTTAACAAAAATAATCTTTGAGCATCCTGCCATTGACAGGACCTCCAAAAAGTTTTGTTCCATCGATCTCTTGAAGGAAAAATGCATTATTACCTATAGCAGACTGAATGAGATAAGGGCCTTTCCATAAATTTTCAAACTTTCCATGTTTGCCCTTATCTTCCCTCCTAGAATCCCATTTTAGTACCTTGTCACCAATGTTAAAATAATTTTCTTTTGTTCCTTTATCAAATAGCTTTTTGATGTTTTCTTGCACTAGCTGGGTTCTATTGTAGACTTTTTCTCTGGTTTGCTGCAACTTCATGGTCTGATTTATCCTTATTATCATGCCATCTTCTTCAGACTATATTTCCTGGATAAACTTCATAACTGGCACTCCTAGGCTTGTTGGAAAAATTACGTCTGCTCCATAAAATAGCTAATAGGGAGACATCCCAATTGAATTTTTAGTTGCCAATCTGTCTGCCCATAGTGCATGTACTAGCTTGATGTGCCATGATTTTTTATTTTCTTCCAGCAAATTCTTGATAATGTTTGCCAAAATTTTATTTGAGGATTCTGCCAACCCATTACCTTGAGGGTAATAAGCTGTAGAATGACCCAATGTACTTTGATATTTGTGGCAAAAATCTACTATCCTTTTGGATCTAAAGGTAGCTGCATTGTTTGTGATAATCTTTCTAGGACAACCAAATCTAGACAAAATATGGTTTTCAAGGAATTTGATGATGACTAGATCAGCGGTATTTCTAGAAGGGATGGCCTCTATCCATTTTGTAAAGTAATCAGTAGCTGTGAGGATCCATTTATGTTGGGCAGATGAAGAAAGATGAATTTTCCCATTGAAGTCTAGGCCCCACTGTTGAAAATGAGCTTCAACAGTGATTGGATGCAGAGGTAAAGGTAGGGGTTTTCTTTTGCCTTCAAAGATTTGACACTTGTGGCAGGCAATTACCATTTTATGGATATCTTGAAAGAGGGTGGGCCAATAATAACCAGCTCTAAGGATTTTGTTAACAATTTTTTTTCAATAGAGGTGGCCTCCACATTCTCCTTCATGAAATTCATGCTTGATCTTCTCTACATCATTCTCAGGAAAACATTTAAGAAATATACCACTAGAATTTTTCCAATATAACCATTCATCTATAATGCAGTAGTTTACAACTTTTAACTTTAAGAACCTTGCCTTTGTATTAGATAAAACAGAAGGAACATTCAGATAAGAAAACCCATATAAATATCAGCATACCAAAGTGAATTCAACAATACTTCTTCAATAGGAGGGGTTGTGCATTCTTCTTATTCTTCTAAAACATCAACCATATTCATATCTAAGGCTTTGAGGTTTGATTCAACCATTAGTATTGAAAGTCCTTGTCCTTTGACCAGTTTAGTGGGTCTGATTTCCAAATCATATTCCAATATCACAACAATCCACTTTTCTCTTTTTCCATCAAGATCTTGTGTCAAAATATCTTTGACAACGGTGTGTGGAATAAAAGAAATGATGTGTTCATGTAAAATGTAAAATTTGAAATCTTTTAAGGCTTTGATTAAGGCAAAAGCCTGTTTTTCCATTATGTTGTATTTCAGAGGTGCATCTCTTAGGGCCTTACTGAAAAATGCAATAGGCTTCTCTTGTCCTTTTATTTTTTTTCTGAAGTAGGACAACAATAACTATATGTTCTGATGCAAAGGAGAAAATGAAAAAATCTTTCTCGAAATCAGGGCTAATGAGGACTGGTGTTTGAGTTAGTGCTTGTTTAACTAGTTCAAAGGATTTCTTTGCTTCAACGGTCCATTTAACTCTCGTTTCCCTTTTAAGCATGTTTGTTACGTTTCTAAGGAGTTCAGCAAGGTTTGGTATGAACCTTCTTAAGAAATTTATCTTTCCAATGAAAGATTGAAGTTCTTTGATGTTTATAGGATGATTGATTTGCAATATTCCTTCAATCCTCTTTGGATCTATTCATATTCCCTCTTTAGATATGATATGACCAAGAAGTTTTCCTTCTTGGAGACCAAACACTGTTTTCTTTGGGTTTAAGGATAAACCATATTTTCTGCATTTCTCAAAGACTTTTCTTAGGTGTATTAGGTGTTATTCATCTGTTTTGGAATAGATTGTTATGTCATCTAAGTAAATCACAATGAAGTAACCTATTTCTTCTGAAAAATAAATATCCATGGCTCTCTGGAATGTGGCACCAACATTCATTAAACCAAAAGGCATTTTCACATACATGAAAGTGCCCCAAGATGTAGTAAAAGCTATTTTAAGTTGATCATCAGGGTGTACCAATACTTGGTTGTATCCTGAGAAGCCATTTAGCAAATAATTTTTTTTTGAACCTACTACCCTTTGTAAGATGTGATCCATTTTGGGCAAGGGATAGTTGTCCTTTAAAGAGGCTTTGTTTAAGTTTCTAAAGTCTATACAAAGCCTTATTTCTCCTGTTTTCTTCCTCACAGATACAGGATTGGATACCCAGTCTGAATATCTTACTGGGACTATGATTCCAACATTATACGTTTTCTTGATTTCTTTCTCAACCAGAGGTAATTGAACAGGGTTTATTCTTCGTAATTTTTGTCTAAAAGGTTTCTGGTTTTCTTTGAGGGGTATTTCATGCTAAATTATCTCTGTATAATATGATTTTAAATCTTCATAACTCCAAGAAAACACATCAGAAAATTCTCTAAAAAGCTCAAGATATTTCAGTTTTACATGAGCTGGCAGTGTTTTGGATAATTTGATCATTTTAGGCTTAGATTCATTGCCTATATTGCACTCTTCAACATTAGTTTCAGTGGGTTATATTTTTTTATTTTTGGCAAGATCATTAAAGTCAAACAATTATTCTAGAGGCACTAGTCCTTTTGGCAAGTTTTTATCGTAAGACTGCAACATTTCTAGATCTTCTTTTTCTAAATTAGTGCATATTCTATTTTATGTTTAAATCCTCTGGTTAATAGATTTATATCAGCAGCATTAGGAGCTTCTTCTTCATAAGATTTTTCCTGATTGGGACAATCTTCTTCATACACTGAGTCTGAATTTGGCACTTCAAACTCATTTTTGGACTGTAGGAAGTCTTCTATTTGTTTATCTCCTTCAAAAAATTGCCAGTATCTCTCATTATCTGGGACTGCTGGTCTGTATTTGACTTGGACTGTGTATTGTTTGCTTTCATACGGTTTCAGACATGTACTAGTAGTAAAAGCTAAACCATTGGCAAGAATGTTTTGGTTTCTAGGCACAAAAGTGAGTTCAAATTCTGCAAATGACTTCAAGAGGTCCATGGCATCATCTCTATAGGCTCTTAGTATTGGATGTTTTGCAGTGTATTCTCTATTTACTTGCCTAATTATCAGTTCTGAATCCCCATGGACTGTTATCCCCTTGGCTCCTAATTTTTTCAATAAATGTAGTCCTAAGAGGAGTGCTTCATACTCTGCTGTGTTATTGGTGCATTGAAAATTTAATCTGCATGAATGGCCTTCAACATGGTTATTTTATGTGTTATGTACCCATATGCCTGCTTCTGAACCAATTTTGCTACAAGACCCATAAAAACTCATGCTCCAAAGAGGACTGTTTTTAGATTTATTATTAATTTTATTTCTATCCTCTTTGTCTTGTTTGTTGTAGCTATCACTGTGTTGTTTTTGAGGGTCTGTAATAAGTTTATTTTCATTTTGTTCCTCAAGATCTTCAATGTGTTGAGGATTCTCACTTTTGTTCTCATGGACAACACTATGTTGGTAAGTGATTTGTTTTTTAAGATCTTTAATTTGTTGGCTGTAATTTTCTGAGTTTGCAAACTGTTTGGGTGATTTCCCCTTCTCTTCCTCTTCTTCTATGAATGGTTTCTCATCTCCTAACCCTTGCTCATTAAAATTTTCATCGTTATAAAGAATGAATGAGTCAAGGTCTATATAAATAGAATAAAGAGGGGAGTTTTCAAGCCTTTCTTGACTACTCACCATGTATTTCATGTGTGTTTCCCTATAGAGTCTTCTAGGTTGACTGAAAACAGGGATGGTGGCATAAGTCATGTCCATCTGCATGGTACCTTGAATTTTAGCCCCCCAAGATCTTGAAAGGAGCATGCTATACTTGGGAGGTATATCAGCCACCACTATATCCATCACTAAGCTTTTGGCTGAGATTTGGGCTAAATTGACACAAAGATATTTTATTAGGTCTAGACATTTAACTCTGCTGGAATCAAAGGAGTATAAGTCTTTGTAGGGTCTAGTAATCTCAAGGCCTAATATTTCCATTATTACTTTGGGCATGAGGTTGTGGGAGGCTCCTGAGTCAAGCATGGAATTGTGACAAATATTATCATAGATGTTGAGACTGACATAGAAAGGAGGAATACATCCTTCTTGAGGTTTTCCTTCTACTTCTGGTCCAAACAGAAGCTCAGGTTTGTCATCAGTCACATTGACAGAATCAATTTGTTCTCCTATGTTTAAAGCTCGCAAAAGTTGGGTTTTATATACATATTGGGTGACTAATTCAGTGAGAGGAACCGAGATCCTGATTTTAGAAATTTCACTCTCTATACTGAAAGGTATTTGAGTTTTTAATACGTTTAAATCAATCTTTTTAGTCACTGTTCTCTCAGCAAAATCAACTTGCTGGTTTTTATTATGGACAACAGCTAAAACAGTTTTACTAGGAGAATTAGCTGAGGTGCTAGTGCTACTTTGGTCAACACTATGTTTGTCATAATTTAGGGTGCTTTTTCCTTTGTTTTTATCAGAACTTTTAGCCATTGTTTTATTGTTTTCTGTTGTATTTTTGAAAATGTTTACAGGGATGTTTTTAGCAGAAATTTCAGAGGTATTTTTCTTGGGAGTTTCTTGGTTCTTTTTAATTCTTAAGTCATATTGTTTGTGTACTTATATTATGGCATTTTCAAAGCCTTGTTAGTAGTTTGCAGACTCTAGGATTTCTTCTTCATAAGGTGTATATATGACTTGTTATTTCCTAGTGAGGAAAACAATATCCTCATCATTTGTTCCCAACATGTTTATGTGATTTTCCTCTGCTTCTTCTATCACTCCCTCATCTTCATCAACATAATTATGTTCGAAAGGAGGTCCGACTTGCTGATTAGGGCCTCTTTGTCTAATTTGAGGGGGATTCATTCTAAAGTTTTGGTTATGATTTTGATTTTTGTTTTGAGGATCTGTTTGGTTTTCTTTAGGATAAGCTCTCTCATTCATGTTTATTCTTTCCATCGTCATTTACATGGTTCCAACCAGGCTATCAATTTTGGAGTTTGATGTGGAAGGTACAACTTCATCTTTGTAGGTAACTTTTTTCTCTTCTTTCAATCTAGCCCTTTTGGCATTTAGGTTAGCTTCTACACTTACCGCCCCTTTCTGCATATATTCTAATGTGAGGGGTTCTCTCTCCCTTAATTGATAACACAGGTCTGGGTCAAATCCTTCAGGAAAATTTATCAAGGCTAAGCCTTATGGGGGTTTCATTTGTGGAGGGAGTGCATTATAAACACTATTGAATCTAGTGCAATAATCTTGGATGCTTTCTCCAACATTTCTTTTAAGTTCATTGTATTCTAATAGGATTTGAAGGGGGTTTCTCTTGAATTCCCATTTTTTTAGGAATAATTGATAGAAAGCAGGGAGGTCATTGACACTATTAGGGGTTAAGCCTTTGAACCATTTTCTTGCTTCTCCCCATAAGATTTGAGCAAAAATTCTAAGTTTTACAGTTTCATCATCTATTTCTTGTCTATCAAAGTAATCATTCATTCTATCCACATGTTGTTGAGCTGTAGTAGAACTACTAGCATCATATAATGGAATTTTGGACTAATAATCCTGTGGTAGAATAGGTAAAGGTAAATGAAGGACTAAGGGAGCATACTATGTTGTGATGATATGTAGTTGTGGAAACAATGGGGGGTTTACAAGTGGAGGATTTGTGATAGGAGGTTGATGATGAGCTGAAGTGGTTTGAACTATGGATGTTTGGGTGAGTGTAACAGAAGTACTAGGACCAAATAAGTACTTTTGAGCAGATTTAGGATGGGAGAAGCCAAAATTATGAATGAAGTGAAGATCAGGAGGTGTGGAAGGGGAGGCTTCTCTACTGCTAGTGTGCTGTGAATTTACAGGCTCAAAGTCTATTTGATCTATATAACTTAATGACTTGGTTCTAGATAAGTTTCTATTATAGGATAAGTCAATTTGGGAATTTTGCAGAGTTGTAAAGTTTTCAGGGACAAAGTTTGCTCTTTGGATTGGTCTGACAATAGTTAGATTTATGGGCGTAGGAAACTTCCTAAGGATGCTTTCAATATTATCAACTATTTTAGGAGGGTTTGGGTCAGGATAGGCTCTAGTATGGATTCTTTTAGAAGCTAGGATTTAGAACCAAAGATAAGAAAAGTTAGCCAAATATGACAGTCTTTCAAAGGCAAACTAATCTATGTAAGAAAACTTTTAATCCATAAAGTTTTCTTAACTGGGTTTGTGATGTTATAATGATCAAATAAGTTTCCTAATGGAGTCTTTTGACCACCAATGGGATCAGCAGGCCTACTGAAAACCAGTGGAGTCACCAGGTGGAATATTTTTACTTATTTTCTAGGACTGGTTGTTGTCCACCATCAACAATCAGGAACCACTCTTGGCAGACACTTGATTCATTTTAAGAATGAGGTTTTGTGAGTTGTGAAGTTATCTATTACTCAGTTTTTTCCCCTGTGGAGTCGCCTCTATGTTGGCACCCTATTATTTAAAAGAATGGCAAGAATAAACACTACAGGGGCCACATCAGAACCACTTTGGAATCCTAGGACCTAGCCTTCCTAGATTCAGGGAGGGATATCTCAATATACGTGTTTTTGAAAGATATATCTGTATGATTTGATTAAGATATTAGGCTAGTTATGAAGCTTTGAGAACTTTGTTTGGTTTTGGTTGATTGAAAAGGTAATTGAAGGATTAAAAGTTGGAGAAGATTGAGGGAATGTTTCAGCTGGAAGGATAGACTATAAGACAACACTATTCCATTGGGCTATGGAGTCATAAAAGGATTTAATTGTTCAAAAACTATTCAAGGGTTTTCATAGGGCAAGTTATCTAGATTAAATAGGTCTTTTAGATTAAGTTGTGATATGAAACATTAAGGTGTTGTGAAGGAAATAAAGCTATAGTCCGTGAAGAATCTTCTAACTCTATTCAAACAAGAAAAGCCTTTCAAAGTAACTATTTGAAGTAAACCAAAGGACAGGGAAAACCATAAAATTCTTTGGACAGACTTTTATTAAAGAAAAATTTTAAGACAAAAATCCAGTAATCCTAAGACTATTTTCAGATAAAGAAAACAAACAAGATAACAGTGAGAGTAGCCTAAGTTCAACAGAAATAATTTAATATGATTTTGAAAAAATCTCTAGGGATCTTTTCAAACAACCTTTAAAGACAGACTAGAGGACAGGGCATACCATAGACTTCCCTGGTTCAAACTCTACTTAGCATACATTGAAAATATATTTAAAGAACAATATATCATGTTTTACTCATAAGGACATGGGCTCACCAACATTTCCCTGGTTATACTCTATTGAATCTTAAAACAACAAGCTAGATAAAATTGGAGGTAAATTAAGAATCCTTCAATCAAACCTTGCAGAAGAAAACATGAAGATAAAGTTTGCAGATAGAAATAGGGTAATTTTGACAGTAAATCCTAATCTAAATTTTATGTTATTTATCAGAGAAAGTGGACAAAAATGAAAACATAAGGAGAAAAAAAAACAGTGAGGAAAAACATCACCATTAACATAGACCAGGATCCTGTGAGTCAGCTTGTTTTATTGATGTTCAAACTAGTTACATACTCCATCACCATATATCTTTACAGTTCAAAGCTTTCCTATCCAGCTTAGCATTCCTCAACTAACTCATCAACACTCTAAACAACTAACAATAACAACCTTCTACAACCAAACAAGAACCCTTTCTAATGAAGTCCTTATGCTATATTTATAAGCAAATGAGGAGGTGAAATGGAAGCTAGGGTTAATGTGTTACATTTATGATAGAGTTAATGATTTTTGACCTTTGAGACCATGCCAGGCCCAAGGAAAAAATATCTAAAATGATTTACTCTTTATAATGAATGTTGTTTTAATTTCTGAGCTACTTAGTTATAATATTTGACTTTTAGGCTTTTGTGATAAATTTGTAATAACTTTTGAGCTACTTCTTTTGGAAATATCTCTGAATGTAATAACTATTGTATGCCTTTGAGGAAAATATGTGCTTGTAGGTGGCATCTTAAGCCTTTGAAGAAGTAACTGCTTCATGGATTTAGCATTAGAAGTAGGCTTTAGGCTAATTTGTCTTGATCTGTTTCTTTAAAATTTGTTTTGAGGCTTGATTTTGCTTTAGGCCTTCATAATCATCCTTGCTGTCTTTTTCACCTTATTGACTATTTTAATTTTTAATCATCTGTCCTTAACTTTGTTATTTACCCTTGATCTCTGATGCTAATCTTTGTTTTTTCCTTAATTTTTTGACTAAGCCTTTATTCTCTCTGTTTCTTCATTTCTTCACTGATCTTCCATATTTCGTTAATATTCTTTGTCTTCTTGTGTGCATGGGTTCCTTTGTGCGTTGGAGGGTTTCATTAATCAATCAACGATCATGAAACGTTGATTTAAACACTAAAGTCGAACCCTGTGAATCTCCTTTTTCTTTATCTTTCCTCGAGGATCGTCACCCTGAGACAAAAAGCCACTTAGATTGGCTATGGGATGGCCTGCGAACTTAGGCCGCCATTAAACCTAAAACCATATACAAAAACATTAATTTAAATCCTGCGTTTTGGATTTACTGCATTTCAGAGGCTTAAGAGAAGGCGATGGAGCGATTGCAGAGGAGGAATATATGCATAAGGGGTTCCATAAGCGGAATCATGAAGAAATAGGGGAAACATTTGAATTAGGGCACGAAAATGTGAACGCGGTTTTGGGCGAAAACCAGGTGGTATTACGTGAAGGTTGGGCGGTAAGTGGTTTTTGCCCAAACAGACACAATTCCATTCAGGGAGTGACACCTGTCCCTGGGAAAACCACTTATTTCGCGCAGAAATCAAGTGTTAAACCTCAACAGCGAAATGGATGCGATATTGAGTGTGAGCTGTTGGATCTGGGGAAACCAGATCAACAGTGCGGGTTCATCCCGATCGGAGGAGTTGATCGGTGGAGGGGATTGTGGAAGACAGGTGTTGAAGGGAGATTGGACGACAGGAGAAGAGTGGAAGGTGAGCTAGAGGGGTGACGTAAGAGCTTTGTCATGTAGCGGGGAAGGTTATGAGTGGAACTTGAAAGGAAGGGGAAAGGTGGCCGTTGGATTGGAGGTGATCAACAGTGGAGATGCGCTCGCAGGGTTGAAGGGATAGAGATGGTCGGGATGATAGATGGTGGGGGCAGTCCCGATCGCCATTAGATTGGAAGGATCAACGGCTGTGATGAGATCAGGGAAAAGTAAGCCAGGCGGGTAATTTTATAAAGAAAAAAGGGCTAAAGTGAGGAACAGAGCATGGTTTTGTGGGGGAGTAAAGGGGACCGAGGGTTTAGGCTTGGAAATGCATTAGGCTTTAGCGGACGGTTTAGGGCCTTAGGTCACATAAGGAATGGGCAGAGGGCTTAAGCCTAGAGGGGGATTAAGGCCTAATTTTAAAATGCTTAGATTTATGCCTAAACAAGGTGTTTTTAAGTCTTTTTCTTGGATTCTGATAGAGTAAAAAAGGGGATTTTAAACCAATTAAAGAGATTTTCATGTTTTAAGCATGTTTTTCAAGGGAATGGAGGATATGAGAAGGGAAAAATGGGACTTTTTAGAGGGGAAATTACTGTTTAGAATAGGAGTGGAAATGGAAAAATGGGGGAATGAAAAGGAGGTGGAAAATGGTGAAAATAGCATGAAATCAGTCTCTTTTGAAGTAGCAGGTTAACTTGGAATATATTTTGAATGAATATTTTAGTAAATGGATAATTCATAGGATAATGAACACAGTGAGACCTTTAAAGATAGCTTTTTTAACAAATAATGCTATCTTTAGGTGCTTGGAGAACATCCACAGTCATCTAGTGAAATCTGTAGAATACAGGAGGATAACACAAACTTCACTTTTTGGACATTATGTTTCCTTGCCTCTTTCTTCAAGACTGCTATTTCATGATTTTTTACATTCAACTGTTCATTAAGGACCTCAAACTCTATTTTTTCAATAATTTTCTCCTTTCCTTTCTTTTTCTTGATGACTAGATCTTCTTTTGGAGGTGATGATAGGTTAATGATACTTAGTGGTGGTTGGATAATGTCAGTGACCCTCTGAACTTCTTTAATTCTTTCCAAGAGTTTTTTAGCATGTCTTGTCATGGGTTTCCTAGCCTGAAACATAAAACCTGCATCGTCACCTTCAAACTCTAACTTCTTTTTTGATTTGGCTTTCTTGAGCTTCTTTCCTCCCTCATCTATATCCTCAGCTTGGACTATAGGAGTCTCTTCAATATCAATAGCATGTAGAATGTGTTCTAAATTTCCCTTAGCCACTGTTTGGATTCTTGTAATCCTTTTGCTACCATTTTTACTCATAGTTGACTTTTGTTTTGCAGGTGAAAAAACAAGTGTATCAAGTTTCTACAATTGCTCTGTTTCCATCATTACTAGTTCACTTTTCTCTGTCCCTACTGGTTCGCTTTGTTTTGCCACTGAAGGTGATGTTATACCTCTAGGTTTAGTTCTTTTAGGGGTGATGTCATCCACTTCAAAACCACTGACAAACAGAAAAGAAGACTAGTCTTTGCCTAGTCTTTTTAACTCATCTTGAGCTAGCAAATTTATTAAACCATGATGAAAAATTGAGGTTTCACTTCCTTCATATTTCGCTTGAACTTTATCTTCCATTCTTGATAAAATTTTGTATAAATAAAAAGGTAGATCAAGATATTTCTTACCAACAAAATGTAGTAGAAGATTGAAGTGGTAAGAATAGACCTTATAATACCTCCCTTCACAAGTGAAGTATTTATGAATGATAAGTAGTAGCTTTGAGAAATTATCTTTCATGTAGCTCCTTGGAATGGCATTTGTAACGTCAACCTCACTATGTTCTGCCTTGATAAATTCTTTACATTCTTGCATGTTGAATTTGAAACCTTTGAACCATTGTTCTTCTCCTCTTGGAATTCCTGTTACTGCTGCAATGGTATCTGGAGTTGTAGTGAGGTTCAAAATTCCCACTTTTGCAGCTATCCCATTGAAATTTAGGGCAAACTCTTTAGAAACCTGTATATGGTATCCTTGCAATCTTTGGAAAAACTGAAAACACCCTGTTCTTCTGAAAAATTCTGAAGCTATTGGGTCTTCATTTATCAGGTTCATGTCTGATGGCTCATATCTTAGATAGTTTCCACCTTTGTTGGTATTCCTCTTTGCAGCCATGGTTCTTTTATGTCTTCTCTGCCTCGCTTGGTCAGTGATACCTACAATTTTTTTGAAAATACCAGCCACAACTTGGGCTCAATGAAATAGATCTCTAGAGCTCAATAACATGTAAATAAGGAGTGGAGAATGACAAATGAATTAATTGGGAAAGATTTTAAAGTTCGATGACAACTCATGGCACAATGATGACTCATACATGCTTAAAATGGTAATAATGACTTCAACCACGACCATTGTACCTTGATTTAACCCTAACTGACTCAAATGGCATCTACCCTATCCATTTCAATCATTTACTGACACCTAGTACCTGTTTTGACAAGAAAGACATGAATCCCTCCTTTCGTAGTGTTCTTAGTGTATTTTTGGGCAGTTTCTCTATGAAAGTATTAGCAGTTTCGTAGCGAAAAGTGTGTTTTTCCTGTGTAATTCGCTACAAAAGTAGGTATTCTTAGCTAAAATGACCTTTTCGGAGTTGTAATCTTCGGAAATGAAAAGTGTCAGGAAATAATGACTGATGTGACATGAAAAGACTTGAATGGGGGTGATTTTGGACCTTAGGATAAGATAATAAGAAAAATTTAAAATTTTCCTTAACCAAGTAATGAAAAATGAATTCTATGACCATACCTTTGACACATGAACCTATAGTACTATGTCAAATGATGTTTCTCTTTTTTCTGAGTGATAACAGTGGCTCCACTTGGGATGGTGTGCCCCTATCGTACACCAAAGAACCTGTAGTTTTCGTGCTATCCATCTTCTTAGAAATAAAAACTTTGAAATTTTCCAAGCTTCCTTCAAACTCTAATGGCCTTCACCTTGGGCTCAAGCTTAATGATTACTGCTGAAAAACCAAATTTGTACCTACTCAAAAGATGCTCAGTCTACTTGAGATTATTTACATAGACTCCTACCTACGCTAGCAACTGCAATCTTCACGTTTGATTCAAGCAAAATGAAACTTCCAATGAAGCCAGTCATTGATCTGATCTGACACTTGAACTTCTCGACTGTGCTTGAACCAAAATTAAATAGGATACTGAAATGACCAAGGAAACATAAGATGTATCTGATCTTCATAATGAAAATATAGCTGAAAATTTGGACTGTAGAACTCTTCCATGTAATCAACTATAGGATCATAGAATAAATAATCTGTTTGTTGATTCTCAAGACATTCTGCAGCTTTGGACAACTCATATATGCTTTGCTCAGAAACACAAGATTTCAGCTGTGTGCTATCAAACTGATTTTCAAGAACAAGGTATTTTTCCTCAATCTCAAAAGAGAAAGGTAGTAGCGCCCTCTCTTTGTGTTCTAGCCTACAATTTTTTGAAAATACTGATCTTGATCATGAAGACTATAGGATTGAATTTGGTCTTCTAAAACTTCAATGTCTTTCTCAATGTTCTTAGAACCTTCATCCAAAAATTGAATCTTATCTTTTTACTTACACTAAAATGAATTTAAATAAGAATACAAGGAAAAAGAAAAAGTTTCATCCACTTCCTCATTAGTGTGATCATCATTCCATTGTTTAAAACCTTGAATGGAAGGAGAGTCTATCACCAACTCTGTTCTTTCCATCCAAGTTTCCAAAAAAATAAGCCAAAAATATGCAAATGACTTAATAGATCTAATAGGAAAGATTTCAAACCAATGTTTACATTTCCCTTGAAATGAATCATAGAACAATATGATGAAAATATCTTCATGTCCGACTCTAAGAAGCTTAGTAAAGTCATGAAAATCTGATATATACTTCAAATTCAAAATCAAATCTTCTGCATTAAATCTTGGATCATTCCTTTCAAAATATGCATCCTTGGGAAAAGGATTTGGGAAGCCATAAATTATTGAAAAATCTACACATGCATACCTTGAAACAAGAATGGCAACATTTGAGTTATTCATAAGTCTAGTGGAATCACCATGAATCTATGAAATTTTGAATTCTTCAACAATGGAGTCGCCAAGGTAGTTTCAGCGTCGAACAGATTCTGAGCTCCTGCTACCTTTAAGAGTTCAGATTCAAAATTTCGAGAGATGTATATCTTCAGGCTCCCGACAGATGCACCAAAATGTTATCACAAAATTGCACTTGATTGGCTATTAATCAGACAACTCTATATGATTGTTTCAAACCAGCTTGTGACTGAAGCTTAGCCTCTGCAGTCTGAGAGGTCTCTCTCAAAGGGGTTTATTATATTAGATAATGATGAAACTGGATGGCTAACTTTATTTGAAAAATAACTTGATTGTGATGTATGTAGGTTGAAAAGAGTAAATGTCTGCAACCATTGGGCTTATGGAGTCAACAAATCAATAGGTTTAGTAGTAAGGGCTCTTGACATGGAAGCTGAGGCAGGTAAAAGTTTTTAACAAAGGTAAATCACACATAGAACATAGAGAAACACAACCATTTCATCAATAAAGGAAGTCAGAGCATAAACATATTAATTTTGAGTAATAAAGATGAAATCCACTGCAAGTAGTACACATAAAAATATAGATCAGAAAATCATTAAAAACTCCATGATAATCTCAGGTCTGTCAAGAAAAATTCCTCTATATTACTGATATCAGTCAAATTACATAAAGCTGCAGTAGTGCAAAAAATATCCAACCCTTTACAATTTCGATAATCTGCCCTTTAATAGACCTTCTTACATCAGAGATGATCTTCCTCTTGGCTAGATTCATCAAAGTTTTCCTATGACACCTTTCATAACAGGAAAACATGTGCTTTAATGAGAAACTGACAACTACACTCTTAAATAGTCCTTTTCCTAATAGGACTCAAACTCCTATTTATTACATCAAACTACCTTATCTCTTAAAATAATTACATATTTGAAAAATAATGCTTCACATGTTTGAATGGGCTATGTCATAGCTCATCACTACTTGACATATTAAATATCCTCCTCAACATATGGAAACAAACCCTATTTTTCAGGAAAATAGGACCCTATCTTCAACGAATGCTTTAGTTGATGAGTTGTTTCCATTTCATCATCTTCAAGTCATGGATGATTTCTAGCAAGGTCCCTTGACCTATTTGATGTATCCACCTGTCCAAAACTACTCATAAACCTTCAAAGATAGCTCGCTACGAAAAAAAACCGGTTTCATAGCATGCTTTCGTAGCGTCCAAAAAATGACTTCTTCACTCAAAATTTTTTCTTCTTTGCTCTTGCATGGTGTCCATCATGACATGAGACTTCATAATCACCATTATACCCTCTTGAAAACTACAAAAAGTGGTTTTAAAGGCAAAAAGACAGCTACAGAAAATTTCGTAGCATTTTCCTGGCTCCAAACCTAGGAAACACTACGAACTTGTGGAAAACTGTGTAATTTCCAGATTTCGACCTTGTTTCAAAAATGTACCTTCCAGCTATATAAAATTGGTTTTCAACATCCCATAAACCTCTAAAAACATTAAAAACTCAACCTAAGAGCCTTGAGGTGTTTCCTCTTCATTAATGATGAGTTGAGCTATCGGTTCCTCAACTATAGTCATATTTAAACCCTTCTTCTCTAGCTCCTTATGGATCAATTATAACTTCTCTTGGAGGTCTTTAAGTTGGTTTTTCAGTTTTCTGTTGCTAGATTTCAAGTGCAGGTTCATTCTTCTAACATGATTCACCTCTTTCCTCAATGGCATAGTCCATTTTTTTAATTGCTGTGTATCATCTAAAGCCTTTGATACACTATCAACCTGCTCTTCCCAAATATCTTTCATTTTCTCAAACTGCACTTTCTGGACATTATGTTTCCTTGCCTCTTTCTTCAAGACTGTTATTTCATGATTTACTAACTTCAATTGTTCCTTAAGGACCTCAAACTCTGTTTTTTCAATAATTTTCTCCTTTCCTTTCTTTTGCTTGATGATTGGATATTATTTTGGAGGTGATGATAGGTCAATGATACTTAGTGGTGGATAGATAATGTTAGTGACCCTATGAAATTATTTACTGCTTTCCAAGAGTTTCCTAGCATGTCTTGTCATGGGTTTCCTAGCCCGAAACATAAAACCTGCATCCTCACCTTCAAACTCTAAGTTCTTTGCTAATTTGGCTTTCTTGAGCTTCTTTCCTCCATCATCTATATCCTTAGCTTGGACTATGGGAGTCTCTTCAATATCAATAGCATGTAAAATGCCTACTAAATTTCCCTTAGCCATAGTTTGGCTTCTTGTAATCCTTTTGCTCCCATGTTTACTCATAGCTGAATTTTGTTTTGCAGGTGAAACAACAAGTGTATCAAGTTTCTGCAATTGCTCTGTTTCCATGATTACTGGTTCACTTTGTTCTACCACTGAAGGTGATGTTATACCTCTAGGTTTAGGAGTTATTTTAGAGGTGATGACATCCACTTCAAAACCATTGACAAACATAAAAGGAGACTAGTCTCTACCTAGTCTTTTTAACTCATCTAAAACCAGAAAATTTATTAAACCATGCTGAAAAAGTGAGGTTTCACTGCCTTCAGATTTTGCTTGAACTTTATCTTCCATTTTTGCTAAACTTCTATATAAATAAAAAGGTAGATCAAGAGATTTCTTACCAACAAAATTTAGCAGAATATTGAAGTGGTAAGAATAGAACTTACGATACCTCCCTTCACAACTGAAGTATTTCTGAATGATAAGTAGTAGCTTTGAGAAATTATCTTTCATGTAGCTCTTGGGAATGGAATTTGTAAGGTCAACCTCACTATGTTCTGGCTTGATAAATTCTTTACATTCCTGCATGTTGAATTTGAAACCTTTGAAACATTGTTCTTCTCCTCTTGGAATTACTGTTGTTGCTGCAATGGTCTCTGGAGTTATTGTGAGGCTCAACATTCCCACTTTTGCAGCTGTCCCATTGAAATTTAGGGAAAAATATTTCGAAACTTGTACATGGCATCCTTGCAATCTTTGGCAAAAATGAAAACACCTTGGTCTTTTAAAAACTTCTGAAGCTGTTGGGTCTTCATTTATCAGGTTCACGTCCGATGGCTCATATCTTAGACAGTGGCCACCTTTGTTGGTATTGCTCTTTGCAGCCATGGTACTTTTATGTCTTCTTTGCCTCGCTTGATCAATGATACCTGCAAACTTTTTGAAAATGCCAGTCACAACTTGGGCTCAGTGAGATAGCTCTCCAGAGCTCAATAACATGTAAATAAGGAGCGAAGAATGACAAATGAATCAATTGGGAAAGATTTTAAAGTTTGATGACGACTCATGGCATAATGATGTCTCATACATGCTTAAAATAGTAATAATGACTTCAACCATGACCATTGTACCTTGATTTAACCCTAAATGACTCGAATGACATATACCCTGTCCCTTTCAATCATTTACTAACACCTAGCACCTATTTTGACAAGAAAAACATGAATCCCTCCTTTCGTAGCATTCTTAGTGTATTTCTGGGCAGTTTCGCTAGGAAAATATTAACAGTTTCGTAGCGAAAAGTGCGTTTTTTATGTGTAGTTCATTACGAAAGTAGGGATTCTTGGCTAAAATGACCTTTTTAGAGTTGTAATCTTGGGAAATGAAAAATTTCAAGAAATAATGATTGATGTGACATGAAAAGACTTGAATGGGGGTGATTTTGGACCTTAGGATAAGATAATAAGAAAAATTTAAAATTTTCCTTAACCAAGTAATGAAAAATGAATTATATGACCATAACTTTGACACATGAACCTCTAGTACTATGTCAAATGATGTTTCTATTTTTTCTGAGTGATAACAATAGGTGCCAAAAATAATTTAAAACAAGTGTTATTGGAAATTTCGGTAAAAACCTGTAACTGCGCAAAACTGTAATACTACCGAAATTTCTGGTAGCACTCTGTTTCTTTTTAAAAAATGCACTGAAAACACTGAGAAACCTATGAAAAATTACATTATTTGACATTTGATATGCTGTTCAAAATTTCAATTGATAATAAAAAGGTGTTTGTATCAAAAAACCATTTTACCTTCCTTCCATGTGGGCTACAACTTCAACAAGCTTGTCCAAGTCTGTCTTGCTATCAACAGCTGATCTTGATCTGATTGTTCTTGTGGCTGATTTATTAATAGTGCCCTTTTCATCCTTAGAACCCTTTTGGATATTTCTTCTTTTTGAGGGTTCTGAGTGCTGCTTTTAAGGGGTTTTGTTTTTATCTTTCTTCTTAGATTCCTTTGTCTTTGACCCTTCATATTTTCCTTCTATAACAATGACCTCTGTCAATGAACTTGGATTGTGCAGAGCCTTGGAATCAAGCCTAAACTTGTTGCTGTCTCTGGTATGTCTTTTTCTAGTACCAGCAACAGGTTTTTCTTCCTCTTTCTTCTTCTTGCTACTAATATCATACCCTGCATCTTTGAGGAGTTCTTCATTAGACTTTGTGGGATGATACTCTTTCTGCATCTTCTGTTGAATATCTGCTTCCAAAATTTCCAGTAGAAATTTTGATTTAGATTTATGAAACCTTCCTCTTTAAGCTTTGGTTCAGACATTAGGAAAAGGATGAATGGGGGGCACCATTTTCATAGACTTGGGTTTATTAACTGAGGAGCTCTTTCATTTCTCCAATTTTTTCTCAATCTTGGATGAATGAATATTTTATTTTCTGCTCTTGGCTTTATGGATGCTATCTTTCTTAGCCTTCCTCTTGGTTATTTTTGCAATATGAGGGCTTTATTGTGAGGATGGAGGTGTAGGTGTAGGTTTTCCTGCCTGTAAAACAAGAAATGGTCCCATGTTTGATTTTTTCTCCTTAACTCTTCTTCAACTAACACTTTAATGAGAGCATGATGATACAAGCTATATTTTGAGGCAATAGTATGTGTTTGGATCATGACTGACATCGTTGTCAGACTCTTCAGCAAAAATTATGGCAAGTTGAAGGTCTGATACCCGCAACATGAAAAAGAAATATCATATGATAAATAAATACTACTGTATGCCTCCTTTCACAAGTGAGGTAAATCTTGATGAGTTTAACATCTTCTTCCAATTCATTATTGAGGTAGCTGCTGGGAATTCCTTTGGACTATTTGGGATCTCTGTGTCCATCCTTGAGGAATCTATTGAGGTCTTCTCCAGTGATATCCTAACCTTTAAACCACCTTTCTCCTTTCTGTGGAAGGTTAAATGCCTCAACAATTGAATCTGCTAGAACCTGCAATGTAAGACCATAGATGACGAATTCCTGTCCATTGAAAGAGTTTGTGAACTCTTGAGCTACTCCTAAGTGAGAGCTTCCTAGTTTGGTGCATAAATAATACCACCCTGCTTGAATAAACAACCTTCTCACCTTCGAATTTTCATCCACGAGGTCAACACCTTATGGTTCAATTATTTTTATCTTCCCTCCTCTTTTAGCCATATTAAGAAATTAATAAGTATATCTTTGAAATTTGATAGGTGGTAGAGCTGGAAGAGGTCACCTAAAAAGTGTTGCTTGTGTCTTCCTCTGAAACATTGTCTGAAATATAGACTCCTCCTCAAAATGCAACTCTAGAAAACTCGTTCTCCAATAGTTAGGCTCACAACTGATGCTAATTCTTTTTCGGTGGTTTTAAAACATCAACGATGGTTCACCATCCCATACAATAGATTTTCATGATGGAAAATATCCTTAACCGTAGTATGCACCATGTGATAGCCATCATGGTCTTCAGTTGTTTGCGTAAATTTGGATATCATGCTACATGTGGCTTGAAATAAGCGGATTTGTGACTGGAATTCACCTCCACTGCATACTGGATTATTGGCCTAAATTTCTGACAGTGTGTATGCGTAACCATCCATACGGTCACTGAATTAAACTTGCAGATCCACGATATTTCCATTTGAAAATCACGTACCTTGACATGAAACTGGACAAACTTGGCTGACAGAGAGGACAGAATCAATGACTGGCTTTCGTTATTGTGGATTGACACCTAGAATCTACACGTATACCACAACTTAACTTAACGTGACTGACCACAAACCTATCCTATCACGTGGTTTAAATCACAATGAAATTATTTAAAACATATTTTAAACTAAAACACGTGGCTTGACACAAATAAAATGCACTTTTTATTTTTATTTTTAAAAATAGGGGAAGTTACCAGAATTTTCGGTAGCATCGAAATTAAAGAAAAACATACAGAAACAAGTTTTATAACAGACTGTCCGAAAAGGCTAAAAACATGCGCTACCGGAAAATTGGGTAGAGACCAATTTTTTTTTGAAAATTTCAAAGTTTAATCCTAAAAAAATAAAATTTAAAATGGACTCATGACTTAGCAAATAACTATGCTAACATTGGATCCAAAGGGGATATATCTCTCCCTGCGAGGCTCTAAGAATATTTTGTTGTTTGAGCGCCTTGTCATTGGGCTATGGAGTCTTATTATGAAATACACTGGTATTTACAGTGAACTTAGGCCACCAACAACCTTAGTAAAAGAATTTTTTGAGAAAGCACCCATTGAATGGGCCTCCAAATAGTTCTGTCCCAACAAGATGTTGCAACTCAAAAGTATTGCTCTGCATAATATTTGAGATTATAAAAGGACCAAGCCATAAAGCATCAAACTTGGAATTATTACATGGGTCTTGATGTCGTGCATCCCATTTCAACACCAGATCTCCAATCTGAAAATCTTATTTTTTAGTTCCTTTGTCAAAAACTTGCTTCACAGTTTGCTGATATTTTCTCACCTGATCATATTGTTGTTCTTGATTTTTCTACACTTCTATGATCTAATAAATTCTCTTGGTCATGTCATTTGGCTCAGCTTCATGATCTTGTAGAAATTTAGCTACCAGAATGGCCAATTGGACTCGAAGAACAGAATCAGTTCCATAAACCATTTGAAAAGGTGATGTATTAATAAATTTTTTTATTTTCACCCTGTCATCCCATAAGGAAAACTTTAGCTTTGAATCATAGGCTTTCTTGTTTTGCTCCAATATCTTGGTGATGATTCTTACCAAACTTTTGTTTGATGATTAAGCTAAACCATTCCCTTGGGGATAGTAAGTTGTAGAATGAGTGAGCTGAATACCATAATGTTCACAGAAATTTACAATTGGTGTAGTTTTAAAAGTAGCTACAGTATCTGATAGTAACCTTGATGGACATCCAAATCTGGTTATGATTCCCTCCAGAAAATTAATGATAACTTTATGAGTAGCATTCCTGGTAGGTATTGCTTCAATCAATTTGGTGAAGTAATCCATTGCAACAAGAATCCAATGATGTTTTCCACTTTATGGTGGATGAATTTATCCAATGAAATCTAAGCCCCATTTTTGAAAAGGTGCAGAAACAATTATGGGCTTGAGAGGAAAAGACTTCAAATGTTTCTTACTAGTGAACTTCTGGAATTTTTCACATGCACTCACCTCGGCAAATACATCAGAAAATAAGCTAGGTGAAAAATAGCCAACTCGTAGTATTTTGTATGCAATAGTTCTCCAATAATGATGACATCCACACACACTACTATGCATATCAAAAATAACTTTATTGGAATCATTTGGGTCAATGCATCTCAAAAAAACTCTTGTAGGATATTTCCAATATAAATAGTCATTTTTGATGCAAAATTTAACAATTTTCAGCATCAAAGATCTTACGTTTCTTTTATCATAATTTGAAGGAGGTTTAAAATGCTGCAGAAAATAGATGATATCTTTATACCAGCTGCACTCAAAAAGATTTACATCCACTGCCATGTTGTCAATAGGTTTATAAATTTTCGCTTCAAAGTTGTCATCTATTCAATTCAAGCCCAAAACTCTACAATTTTCTTCAGCTAGTAGTTTGGCTAATCATTTTACCTTTGATTAGTTTAGTAGGCTTTAACTCTAAATCAAACTCAAGAACTTTAGTCACCCACTTACTTCTCTTTCCATCAATATCAAGCTGAACTAATATCTCTCTAACAACAGATGAAGGTCCATAGGCAATAAATTAAGCATATAAAATATAAAATCTAAAAGGTTTCAGAACTTTCACTAATGCATAAGCATGATTTTCCAACATTTGATACTTCAATTCTGCATCTATAAGAACTCTGCTGAAAAATACTATGGGAGCTTCCTTATTTTATGAACCTTTTTGTAACAAAACAACAACAATAGTATCTTGGGAGGAAAATGAGAAAATCAAGAAAGGATTTGAGTATTCAGGGCTTACCAATTAAGGTGCTTCATTGATAGATTTTTTGATAAGCTCAAATGAAATTCTGGCTTCAATTGTCCATTTGACTTCTTTGTCCTTCTTCAGCATGCAACTAATATGCTTCACCACTTCAGAAAAATTTGGAATTAAACTTCTTAAGAAATTGATCTTACCAAGGAAAGATTGAACCTCTTTCTTGGATCTTGGAAGTGTTAAATCCAGAATTGAAATCACTCTTTTAGGATCAATTTTCACTCCATCTTTAGAAACTATGTGACCCAACATATTGCCTTCCTTGAGAGGAAAATGAGACTTATTTGGATTCAATGATATAGCATATTTTCTGCATTTAACAAATACTTGTCTCAAGTGTTGAAGGTGTTCCTGATTCGAAGCTATAAAAATAGTAATATCATCTAAATAGATGACCAAGAACTTGTATTTTTCTCCAATGAATGCAAAGTCCATAGCACCATGAAAAGTAGGTCTGACATTCATAAGCCCAAATGGCATCTTTGCGTACATGAATGTTCCCCAAGGAGTAGTGAATGTTGTCTTCTCTCTGTCTTCTGGTCAAACATATACTTGATTATACCCGGAAAAACCATCTAATATGGAAATTCTGTCTGATCCGGTTACCTTTTGAAGAATATGATCCATCTTTGCCAATGGATAATTATCTTTCTTGGAGCATTTGTTAAGATTCCTGAAATCCACACATAATCCGACTTCACCACTCTTCTTTCTTACTGGAACTAGATTAGCGACCCAATATGAGTATCTCAATGGAATGATGATTTTGGCATCCAAAAGTTTCTTCACTTCCTTATCCATTACTGGTAACAATAGTGGTTTGATTTGTCTTAATTTTTGTCAGAAAGGCTTAGTACCATCCTTCAATGATATTATATGCTCAATGATAGTTGTATCATATGTATTAATATCTTCATATTTCCAAAAAAAAACAACAAAAAATTCACAAAACAACTTGTGGTATTTAATCTTTCTTTCTTCTGATACCGCTTTTGACAACTTAACATACCTTGGTTCTTTTTCTGTGCCCAAATTGAAATCTTCCAATTCTGCTTCTGTTTCAACTAACTGTGGTTTGACTAAGACATCATTGTGATCAAAGAGCTTCTCAAGTCGGATTATCCCCTTGAGAATGTGATTGATAGACAGCTAAATGATAGGGTGATCATCAATTTGTTTTTGAAGATTTTTGGTGTCTTGCAATTCAACAACATTATTCATGAGATCTTCATCTTGATCAATGTTTAGGATAGAAAATTCTTCAGCTAATTCAAAGCATCTTTTAATATCCTGATCATCCTAAATTTTTTTTCAATGCTTGACATTATTAGGAATGCTAGGTATAACCTAACTTCTACTTCATATTTCAACTTTATAGGTATTGGAATCTTGAATGAGCTTGTTGAAATAGAAAGTGAATTAGCCAAAATATTACTTTCTCTTGGAACAAAAGAAATGTTAAAGGCCATAAATGAATCTTCTACAATGCTCCATACTACATTCCGGTAATCTTTGAGTCTGGGATGCTTAGTTTGATAAACTTGATTTGTTGAATAATAAGTTCAACATCTCCAAAACATTAATTTCTAAAATATTAATGTCTTTTGCTATTTTTAAACTAATCAGCAAAGCTTCATATTCAACCACATTGTTACTTACTTCAAATTCAAGTTTGAAAGAAAAAATGGAGCTCTCTTTCAAAGGAGAAATGAGAACTATTACTACACCAGATTCTTGTTTAGAACATGAGCCATCAAAATACATTTTCCACAGCTTAGAACCCTCATGAATGATTTGTTTTTTAGCAAGCTTCAAAATCCGAAAATTTTCTGCAAATAGGAAAACATTATCCATACATAAAATGCTTGAACCAACATAAGTTGTTCTTTCATAAATTGGATGATTAGTGGGGTCTTTTATCTCATTAATTATATATTCCAGCTGATTTTCTCTATAAAGTCTTCTTTGTTCTTTTCCAAAAACATGGACAATATCATAAGTGAAATCCATTTGCAAAGTTCCTCCCAACCTTCCAAATCCATGACTTAGAAAGTAACATGCGAAACCTAGGGGGAATGTTTGCTACAACAATATGCATCACCATCCCTCTCATGGGTAGCTAAAAGAGGCTTACTGCAAGGTCTTTGATGACACCAAGGCATTGAAATTTCTAGGAATCAAAAGAGTAGAGGTCTTGGTATTCTCTAGTTACTTCAAGACTTAGTTCATCCATGACTACCTTGGGCATTAAATTATGTGAGGCTCCAGAGTCCATTAGGAAATTATGCAAGATATTATCATGAATATTTAGAGATAGATAGAAGGGAGGGGTAGATTCATCTTTGTCTTCTACCAAAGGACCTAAAATAATAGTGGGTTTTTCATCTTTAAGGTTAACAAAATCAGAAGCTACTTTGGTAGGTGGAGGATGAAGAGATTTTACAAAGGTATTTTTGAAATCATCATTTTTCATGAGCTCAACAAGAGGAAAAAGAATCTTTATGTTTTGTATCTCATTCTCAAAATTGAAAACAGGGGGCAGTTTGTGAGAAATTTTTACCTCATGTGAAGGAGTATTAACTGCTATCGGAATTTCCTTCCTGCTTGGTTCAACAACTTGCTTTTCTGCTATAATTTTAATTGCATCCTTATTCTTATTGGGTTGTGCAACTGGCTTTGGATTATCATCAATATTATTTGATATGAGATTATATCTACTTTGATGATCATCTACATTCATGGAATGATAAGGAATATCTTCATTATTATGAGTATGTGACATGAAATATTCATACTCTGCTTGCGTAAGATGGATCAACCCTTCTTTATCTCTCAGAAAATTGGTATTAGCAGCTTTCTCCAACATTTTAGCTTCCTCTTCATCTTCAAATATAGAATTCTGCAAAGGGGGTTTTACTTTTTTATCATCAACATCTCTTATTTAACGCTACAAAATTTGAGGAACATTAGGTCTTCTAAATTACTGCCTATTAGGCTGATCAAATGAAACATTTCTAGTAGTAGCTGGTCTTGCTTCCATATTGAGCTTGGAAGAATCAGTAGTGAATGAATTTACCATCTTGGTCAGCTCATATAACTTAGGATCTATGTCTGAAGTTCATGAAGTTGAAACTTCAGTTTTTTTCTTTCTTTTTTCTCTGTCAATCCCTCCTCTGTGCCTATCAGCTGCTAACACATTAGATTTTACCTCCAGTGCATTGTCCTGCATTTGTGTTAGTGCTGCAAATATTCTCTCTCAATAGTAAACATAAATCATGATCAAAGGCACCAACAAAAGTGATTTTGGCTAAAGCTTCAGTAGGCTTGATTTCAACAGGTATTTTGCTATACAACTTATTAAATCTCTTAGAAAAATCAGAAATTGATTCTCATTCTTTTCTTTTTATTGCACCAAATTGAGTGATATAATATAGAAAATCTTTCTTATCACCCCATTTTATTAAAAATGGATTATCTAAGGTTTCAATTCTAGTGATGCTACCAGCTGTCAAAGATCTGAACCATTTTCTAACATCACCCTCAAGACTCTGAACAAAAACTCTCATCCAGACATCTTCATGCTCAATATTCAGATTGTCAGCATAGGCATACAAATAAGCAAGGTGTTCTTAAACTGTTACCTCTCCCTCACCACTAAACTTAGGCATGTACTTGAGATAATCTCCTATATGTAATTCATTCATAGGCTAAGGTAAAACCAAAGGGGCATACCTTGCAACAACAATTGCATCCATTCGGTTAGGGGGTGGGTTTGGACGTGCCATGGTGTGAGTTGTTGGGATTTGTGGAACAATAATTGGTGGATTGTGAACAATAGATGTTTAAGCACCAACTTGTGATGTAGGTACTTTTTGTTGGATGGAAAACAAGGGAGGTACAAGATTTTCTGCAAAATCAGGCGATAAATTTTGCAGGACTTCTTTAGGAACAACCTTTGAGAAAACAATAGTAGAGGCAACAAACTTTCGTTTACTCTTTTTATTGATTAGATATAGGGTCAGGGACTGGGATTCTCAAAGGGGAATATGGGTTGACCCTGGTTCTAGTCCTTCTAGGAGGTATAACTTCAACAATAGAGTCACCATGTGTAAATCAGTCTAAAAAGACAGCTGGAACTGTACACCTTAAAACTAGACTTATAACTTTGTTATTCACCCAGGGATTAACTTCAATTCGCCTCCTCAGAAATGGAGCCAAAGATGTTAGTGAAAGGAGTCACTCATTGAATACAAAAGGAGTAAGCCTTACACATCATAGTTCATTTCAAATTTTACAGGTTTTTTTGAGTGGTGAGATGGCTTCTCAAAGAGTTTGAAATGATTTTTTTATATATTATTTAAGACTTTAATGCATTTGCAAAGATGTGGAAAGTATAAATTGTATGGGTAAATTGGTAGCATAGGGAGAAAAGTGTAACAAATGAAAGAAGATGGATAACTGGTACTTATTCTAGGAAAAATTCATATCCTAAATCAATCACACAACTATAATGATGTATCTTTACACAAAATCTGTTTATGTAAAGTAAAAAACATTCAGAAAATAGATTACATGCATAAAATATTTCACAAATCCTTTATGAAATCTTCAGTAACATATTCTACAACACATATATGATTTGCAGAAAGCTGTAAAGTAGGTAATATACTATTAAATCCTTTAACTGTTTCTCACTCACACCTTACTAGATGTTGCAACTCATAAATTAGAAGAAATTAACAAAGAAATAAAACACACCATACATTAGATAGTTCTCAAATCACAAAATCCTCCACCATGAAGTGAAAAAAGGATTTTCTTTATTATATTCAGTCTTCAGGTAGACCAACATCCAACCTAAAAATGGTATATATAGAAAGAGATGCACCAACTCCACCTCTTCTAAAAATAAGGAAACACTACTTCTAACATTACATAGGTGTCATAGGAAATTAAAACCATATCTCGTTTAAATCTAACTAAAAATACAGATGTAAATGAAAGAAGAGAAGAAAACTAGGCTGAATTGCTCAGTATGTTGACATGCTGCCCGTTTTTCTGCTGATTTGTCTCCTTATGTATTTGGTTGTTAAATAAGCATGTATATTCATTTAATATGACCTCTAACAACCTAAAAACCAGCTATCACCATCACTTGTTACATATATTTTGTTATGAGTCCTTATATTTCTTTAACGGGTTCGAAAAATTTGCTGACAAGTGTCAAAAATCAGTTAAAACAAGTGCTACCGGAAATTTCGGTAAAAACATGTAACTGCGCAAAAATGTAATGCTACCAGAATTTCCGGTAGCACTCTATTTGTTTTTGAAAAATGAAAATAAAACACTAAAAAACCTGTGCAGACTTACATTCTTTGACATCTGAGCTGTTGTTCAAAATTGCAATTGATAAGAAAAAAGGTGTTTGTATCAAAAAACCTTTTTACCTTCCTTCCTTGTGGGTTGCAGCTTTAGAAAGCTTGTCCAAGTTTGTCTTGCTGTCAACAACTACAGTTGATCTGGTTGTTCTTGTGGCTACTTCCTTGACAGTGGCCTTTTCCTCCATAGAACCCTTTTGGATCTTTCCTCTTTTTGAGGGTTCTAAGTGCTGCTCTGAAGGGGTTTTGTTTTTATCTTTCTTCTTAGATTCCTTTATCTTTGAACCTTCAGATCTTCCTTCTATATCAACGAATTCTATCAATAAACTTGGATTGTGCATAGCCTTGAACTTAAGCCTAAATTTTTTTCTGTCTCTGGTATGTCTTTTTCTGGTACCAACAACAGGTTTGGCTTCCTCTTTCTTCTTCTTTCTATTGATCTCATACCCTGCATCTTTGATGAGTTCTTTATCAAAATTTGTGGGCTGATACTCTTTTTGTATCTTCTATTGAATATATTCTTCCGAAATTTCTGGTAGCACCTATGCTTTAGATTATTCTGCAGTTTCAGACCTTCCTCTTCGAGCTCTAGTGTAATGTAATGTTCCCAAAATTAGCATGAAGCTAATTAGAACATTGATTTTGCTTATATCATATAGGAGGTGAATAAATGGGTAATGAGGCCCATGAGTAGGAATAAAATCCCTCATAGTGTGAAAGGGATCATCAGAGTAGCTATATTTTTCACCCTCAGGTGTGAAAAGGGGCAAATGCATGAGGACAAGGTCAAGTTTGACCAAGTCAACAACGCTGCCATGGAGGGAGTGGATCACTTTGAAAGACATCGCAATATGAATGAGGGAGAGATCATTTGGTGGAGGAAACCCTAATGTGTGGGGGCCAAGGCAAGAAGGATTTCATTTGTATAAAGGGAGGACAAGGCAACCATAGAAGGATATGTTGATGATTATTGATTTCTTCGTCTGTTTAGACTTTGTGCATTCTCCTGCTATTTAGCAGAGTTGCAGTGCTACTTAGCACAAGGAATTCCTGTTTAGGAATTCCTTATCCTTTCAAGAGAGGCCTCTTGAGGGATATTTTTCTTCATTTCTCCACATTCAGGCTTGAGGCCAAGCATCCTCCTTCAGCTACAACGTTATTCCTGTAGCAGGAAACATTGTGTTGTAGGGTGTTGCAGTGGAGGGTTCCACAACACCACTTCTAGAGATTTTCTTTCAGAGGAGGGAGCTTCCATTCCTCTCAGAGGTCAGTGAGGAAGATTTAGGAGCATATTTTACCATTTTTGGCATCAGGCCAACCATTTCCATGATCTACAACACAATCCCTCTCTTAGACTGCATTATTTCCAGTGTGTATTTGCAGTGAGGGTTTGCAATATTGTTTGGAGGGTGAGATATTCAGTGATATGATAAAAATTTCACTTGGAAGATCCATTGGAGGAGGTTTATTCAGATGGTGCATCATCTACAGACATCTCCATCTAGTTCTTGAGTTGCAGCTTCTACTCAGCCCTGCTACTTCGACATTTTTTCCATTTTGTATATTTTAGGAAATCCTTCTAGGATTGTCTTGAGATTGTTTCCAGGGGTTTAGAGCTTTTCTCCCCCACTTATTTGAGCTATACATTTCCATATCTATGTATTGAAATTATTTGTGTAGCAGTGCCTCCTATAAACTGTGCAGTCATAGCCTTGGGCTTTCTATATGTAGCAGTGTTCTTCATTTTCTTGTACATGTTCTATTGAGGCTTGCATTGCCTAGCTTGAGTGATCATTACCTCAAGAATTTGTATACATTTTCTGCTATAAGATCATTTTGATGGCTATTTGGATCTTCTCATGATTTATTTATTGATATAACGATGCTACTCCAATATGTGTTTTTACATTGCTGCATCTCAAACTTTGGAACATCTTAAGATGTTCTTATTATTGTAGAAATTCCCTCTTTTGGGATATTACATGTAAACATTAGGAAAAGGAGGAATGGGGGGAACCATTCTTATATACTTGAGTTTATTAACTGAGGTTTTCTCTCCTTTATCCAAATTTCTCTCAACCTTGGCTAAATGAATCTTTTCTTTTTTTTCTCTTGGCTTTATGGATGTTCTCATTCTCATCCTTCCTCTTGGTTATTTTTGCAGGCTGAGAGAATTTTTGTGAGGATGGAGGTGTAGGTGCAGGCTGGCTTTCCCTGTATAGCAAGAAATGGTACCATGCTTGATTTATTTTCCTTAACTCTTCTTCAACTAACACTTTAATGAGAGCTTGATGATATAAGCTGTATTATGCGACAAAAATATGTGTTTGGATCATGGCTGACATATTTGTCAGAATCTTTAGGAAAAAGTATCGCAAGTTGAAGGTATTGATACCTGAAACATGAAAAATAAATCTCATATGATAAAGAAATACTATTGTATACCTCCTTTTACAAGTGAGGTAAATCTTGATGAGTTGAAAAAATTCTGCCCATTTGTTTTTGAGGTAGCTGCTAGGAATTCCCATGGCCTAGTTGGGATCTTTATCTCCATCCTTGAGAAAAATATTGAGGTCTCCTCCAATGACAACCTGACCTTTAAACCACCTTTATCCTTCTTGTGGAAGGTTAAATTCCTCAACAATTGAATCTGCTGAAACTTGCAATGTAAGACCATAGATTGTGGCTTCCTGTCCATTGAAAGAGTTTGAAAACTCTTACGCTAATCCTAAGTTAGAGCTTCCTAGTCTGGTGCACAAAGAATACCACCCTGTTTGAACAAACAACCTTCTAACATTCGAATTTGCATCCACTAGGTCAACACCTTGTGGTTCAATTTGTTTTATATTCCCTACTCTTTTAGCCATCTTCAGAAATTAATAACTCTATCTATAAAATATGATAGGTGGCAGAGCTCACCTAACAAGTGTTGCTTGTGCCTTCCTCTTAAATCCTATCTAAAATATAGACTCCTCAAACTGCAACTCTAGAAAACTCATTCTCCAATAGCTAGGCTCACAACTAATCCAACTCCTTCTTTTTCGGTGGTTTTAAAACAACAACGATGGTTCACCATCCCATACAATATATTTTCATGATGGAAAATATCCTTAACCATAATATGAACCATGTGATAGCCATCATGGTATTTATTTGTCTGCATAACTTCGGATAGCATGCTACAGGTGGCTTGAAATAAGCGAATCTGTGACTCGTAGTCACCTCCACTGCATGATGGCTTATTGGCCTATATTTCCAGCAGCGCATATGCATAACCATCCAAATGGTCACTACATTAAACCTATGGATCCATGATATTTTCATTTCGAAAATCACGTACCTTGACATGAAACTGGACCAACTCGGCAGACAGACATGAAGAAATCAACGTCTGTCTTTGGTTATTGTGGATTGAGACCTAGAATCTACATGTATACCACGACTTAACTTAACGTGGCTAACCAAAAACCTATCCTATCACATGGTTTAAATAATATTTAAACGATTTAAAACATATTTTAAACTATAACACGTGGCTTGACATAAAGAGGATGTGCTTTTTATTTTTATTTTTAAAAATAGGGGAAGTTACTGGAATTTAAAGTAGCATCATAATTAATTAAAAACAGACATAAAAAAGAGTATAACATACTGTCTGAAAAGGCTAAAAACAGGCGCTACCAGAAATTTCGGTAGCGACCAATTTTTTTTTGAAAATTTCAAAGTCTAATCCTAAAAACAGAAAATTTAAAATGGACTCATGACTGAGCAAATAATTGTGCTAACACTTCCCATGCGTAGAGGTCATCGAATGGATTCTACAGAAAACTAATTCCAAGCATTGGGTAATAAGAGATTGTTGTGAAACCAACTCCAAAATAGAAGAAAAGAGAGATCAACGCCTTAGAAATCAACCACTTCGAGGGGGAAACCTCCAATACATTACATAAATGAAAAATTCTTGGATGATAGAAATGACCAAAACCTCCTTGTATATATAGGAGTCCATGGGGCCACAATATAATCCTAGTTGACCTAACAATAATGATGTAAGGACACAATAATAAAAATATTGGGGTTACAGGGGTACAACAATAACAATAAGGGGGCTAAATTAATAACAATAAGGGACTAAACTAGTAATATAGGGACCTAACATGCCCCTCTCCTTCAAAAATGTGTTGTCCTCAATGCTTGAGTAGCTCAGGGTGCTTTTGTATAAAATACTCATCCTCCCATGTAGAATCTTCAGTGGGTAAGTTCTTCCACTTGATGAGATACTCTGAAATTGATCGTTTTCGTAGTTGTCGAGTTCTTGTTTCCATGACCACTTCAGGTTCGAATATGATTTTTCCTTCCTCATCAACTTGTGGCAATATTGTTTGAACTGGAAAATTTTCACCTATAACCTTCTTTAAGCATGAAAAATGGAAAACTGGATGCACTCACAAATAAGAAAGAAGCTTCAATTTGTATGCCATAGTACCAATATTTTGCAACACCTTGTAAGGACCATAGTACTTTGGAGATAATTTATTATCCTTCTTAGGTTGCTTTAGGGAGATTTGTTTGTATGGTTTTAGTCGTAAAAATACCCAGTCCCCTACATCAAAACTTCTCTTGTTGCGATGTTGATCTGCCTGTTGTTTCATTCAATTTTGTGCCAAATTTAGGTTATCATTTAAGATTTGAAGAACTTCTTGTTGATGCTCTATGTGATCTTCCACTGCTTTAACCTTAGAATTTTCTCTTAAAAATGATGTGATGGACGGTGGATGATATCCATAAAGTGCCATAAATGGGGTCATTTTTGCTGCAGTATGGAAGGAAGTGTTATACCACCATTCAGCGAGAGGTAACCACTTGACCCATTATGTTTGTTTATAGGATACAAAACAACGAAGATATAATTCCAAAAATTTATTCACTATCTCAGTTTAGCCATCGGATTGAGGATGATAAGATGAGCTATGAGCTAATTGAGTACCCAAACAAGAAAATAACTCCGTTTGAAAATTTCCAGTAAAAATGGGATCTTTGTCGCTCGCAATAATCTTTGGGTTTCCATGTAGCTTTTCAATTGTGTCCATAAATATAGTAGCCACTGTACTTGCTTTAAATGGATGAGATAATGCACAAAAGTGTGCATACTTGGTAAGTCTATCAACTACCACCATGATGACACTCTTTTCGTCGAACTTAGGTAAAATTGTGATAAAATCCATTGAAATATCCTCCCAACATTGACTTGGAATGGATAAAGGTTGTAGAAGACCTGGGGTCTTAATTATCTCAACTTTATTTTGCTGGGAAACCAAAAATTCTGCCATAAACTTTTAAATATCACATTTAAGGCCATCCCAAAAAAATTCTTTCTTCACCCTCTGGTAAGTTTTTAAAAATCCTGAGTGTCCTCCTAAAGGAGAAGTGTGCAATTCCAAAAGAATATTTTGTTTTAGTTGGGAATTATTACAAAGATATAAGCAATTTTTGTACCATAAGGAATCATTTTTCCAACTAACTGTATCAGATGTACTATGATCTTGCTGCAACGTTTGAATGAGTGTCCACACTTCTGCATCCTTCTTCCATTCATCTCTTGCTTTGGTTATCCAATCTGGTTGGATAATAGAAATGGCACAAAGAAATGCTTCCACCTCTTCATTATTTCTTGAGAGTGCATCTGCAACAACATTTAGCTTCCCTTTTTTATAGATTATTTCAAAGTCATAACCCAAAATCTTTGTGACCCATTTTTGCTGCTCTTCTGAAGATAGTATTTGTTCCAAAAAGTGTTTAAGACTATCATGATCAATTTTTACCTTGAAGTGTCTTCCCATTAGGTAAGGTTGCCATTTATTTAGTGCATTTAGTATTGTTAACATTTCCTTCTCATAAATTGATTTATGTAAATACTTTCCTTTGATTGGGCGACTTTCAAAATAAATGGGTCTTCCTTCTTGCATTAAAACAACACCAATTCCATTTCCCGAGGCATCACATTCCAAAATAAAGGTTTTTGTGAAGTCTGGCATAACTAAGACCGGTGCTAGGAACATTGCCTCTTTAAGATGTTCAAAGGCCTTAGTTGCTTCAGGAGTCCATGAAAATTCATCTTTCTTCAATAATGTTGTTAGAGGTGCTGTTATTCTCCCATAATTCTTAACAAAATTGCGATAATACCCCATTAACCCGAGAAATCCTTGCAACTTCTTTATGATTGTGGGGACTTTCCATTCCTTAATGGCTTTAATTTTGTTAGGGTCTACCTTAGCACCCTCGTAAGATACAATATAACCCAGATATTCCACGTCTTGTACTCCAAAGAAACATTTGGATGTTTTTTCATATAATTGTTTCTCCTGCAATAGTTTGAGCACCCTTTCAACATGTTGAACATGATCCTTCCAAGACCTGCTGTATATTAGTATATCATCAAAAAATACTAGCACAAATTTTCTAAGGAAGGGTTTGAAAATGGAATTCATCAACCCTTGAAATGTAGAAGGTGCATTGGTAAGGCCAAAATGCATGACCAAAAATTCATAATGACCCTCATGATTTCGAAATGATGTTTTCAAAATATCTCCAGTCTTCATTGTAATTTGATGATATCCTGAACGAAGATCCAACTTGGTAAAATAAATTTCTCCATGTAATTCATCCAATAATTCATCAATCACAGGAATGGGAAATTCATCTTTAATGGTGAGCTTATTGAGCTCCCTATAATCCGGACACATGCGCCATGATCCATCCTTCTTTTGCACCAATACTACTGGAGCAGAGAAAGAACTTTGACTAGGTTGAATTACACCAACCTCTAACATTTCTGCAATCATACGTTCAATTTTGCTCTTTTAGACATAAGGATATCTATAAGGCCGGATGTTTGGAGGAACACTACCTGGAACCAAATGAATAGCATGATCGTGATCACGAATAGGTGGGAGTCCTTTGGGAGTTTCAAACACCTTGGAATGATTGTCCAAGAATTTTTGGAGATCTGCAGAAATAGATGATTTTGATGTTGGAACTTCTAGTGAGCATAATTGTGCAACTATGCCTCGTTGTTATTTCTTCAAAATATTTTTCATGACATTAGATCTTATTATATTTCTCGGCTTCCCTGCGATACCCCGTAATTTGACTTTCTTTCCTTCTGAAATTTTTTTCAAGAAAAGTTCTTGAAAATTAAAAGCTACCGTCCCCAAATATTGTAACCATTGTACTCCTAGTACAACATCAGGACCTCCCATTGGAATGGAAAGCATTGGACTATTCAATAAATATTCCCCCATGGTTAACTTGATATTAGGCTATTTCTAGAGAAATTTATAGTTCCTCCATTTGCAACCATCACTTGACATTCTGGTGCTAGGTATAGGAAGAAATTCAATTCCTTGTCTACCTTACAATGAATAAAATTATGGGTACTACCCAAATCAATCAACACTATTACCTTTTTCTTCTTGATATGTCCTCCTATCTTGAGAGTTTGAGGAGTGGTAATTCCTGCCAATGCATTACACGATATGGTTAGACTCATTTATTTCTCTTCTAGGGTCGGTTCCTGGTGTATATTCTCTTCTTTTGAAAAATCTTGTTCATTTTCTTCTTCCTTTTCACAATCTATGTAAAATAATTTCTTCTCAACACACTTATGACCTTTAGTGTATTTTCTCTCACAACTGTAGCAAAGCCCTTTTTCTCTTTTTCTTCCGATTTTTGTGGTGTCAACCTTGTAGGTTGTGGAAGTCTAGGAGTAGCAACACTTCCATCTTTATATATGTGACTGGTAGGCTTACTTGTCACCATAATTTTACATTCAATTTTTCTTGCCAATCTGAATGCCTTTTCCTAAGAATCAGGTTCCCAAACACGAACTTCATGTTGGATGTTATCCTTTAAAGTCCATATGAAGACATCAATCCTATGTTCCTATGGAATATATGTTATCCTTATATTCAATTTTTTGAAGTCCTCAATGTGCGCCACCACTGAACGCTTTTGTTTGAGATTTATCAATTGGCTAAAGAAGGTGTTTCTTTTTGTATCCTCATAATGTGCTATCATTTCCTTCGTAAAAATTGACCAAGTGACAATTTTTTACGGGAGAAAAGCCATCGATACCATACAAATGTATTTTTTATAAATTTAAAGTTGCAATGCATAACTTTTCTGTGTTTTTCACATTATTGAGATCAAAATATTGCTCCATCTATAGTATCCATGTTACAGGATCCTTGCCATCAAACTTCCTCATATCCATATTTTGAATATGGTGGTTCTTCCATCCAACATTAGAATTTATGATGTCATGATTAACATTTATTTTTTTCTCATCATGAGTTTCCTCTACTATCTTTTCGCCATTAGGAAACATTTCTTGTATGAGCTTTGGCAAACCTTTGATATCTACTTTTAGATCATTTTTCATGTTTTCCGTTTTTTCATTGATCTTAGTTTCCATGTCATCCATCTTAGCTTCCATGCCAACTTCCATGCCATCCATATTAACTTCCAAACCATTCATCTTAGCTTCCATGCCTTTCTTCAAACCATCCATATTAGTTTCCATGCCATTCTTCAAAACTTCCATTTTATTTTTTGTTGCTCTTTGCGATAGGCGCACTTGCTCTTGGAATTTTGTTATCTCATGTTGCATTTCTTCGTCTTCATGAGTCATAGTAGAGCCTTATGAAGGCTTAATGGGTGTTGAATTATTTTTAGGGGGAATTTTAGAACCCAATACTGAAATATATGCTCAATAGGCCCTTGGAATCACTTCAAACTGATTTTTTACACAAGACGTATGCAATTCAGAAAAAAAATATACACCTTTTTCTTGCTTTTGAGGAGATCGATATTGCAAATGAATTATCTCTGTGATTTTGGATCTTCAATATCTTAAATTTGGCCCTAATTTATCCCTCTAAAACCGCTTACGAATGCCACATGTCTGACTTGATTTGGATTTTTCAAGGCAAATTTATGTCCAATCTCCCACAATGGCCTAATTATGGACTGGTTCAGTAGAGTGAACTTGTACGACTTGTCACGTGTCACTGTTTCTTACTTCAACTTTGAAATTGATAGATAGGAAACTAAAGTCCGTCTAATTGTAACAAATCTTTACAGAATTCCAATCTGATGCTCAGAGAGAGATTTATGAAGATTTTCCCACGATCACCTTTTTGAGATGAAATTCGAAAGCCTGAAACAACCCTAAATTCCATAGATCCTACCTCCCAAAATAATCTGAATAAATATATGAAATTTTTTCATGACGTTCCTCAGTATTTCAGCTTCTCTCTGTAAAAATTTCAGCTTCTGAAACCTTGTAGAAAAAAATTTATAGCGAAAATTCTGCATTGACTTGTTTAGGTTAAATTCAGGGGCCTGCAAAAAGCCCTAACTTACAGAGATCATATCTCCAAAAATATTGCCAACCAATCTCTGAAATTTTGCGACGACGTTCCTCCGGATTTCATCTTCACGCTATAAAAATTTCAACTTCTGAAACTTCATAGAAGTAAACTTATAGTGAAAAATCCATGATGACCTGTTTGGAGCAGCGAAACCCTAGAATCCAAATCTTTGATACCGAATATTGTGAAACCAGCTCCAAAATAGAAGAAAATGGAGATCAACGCCTTAGAAATCAGCCACTTTGAGGGGGAAACCTCCAATACATTACATAAATGAGCAATTCTTGGATGATACAAATGATCAAAACCTCCTTCTATATATAGGAGTCCATGGGGCCACAATATAATCCTAACCGACCTAACAATAATAATGTAAGGGCACAATAATAACAATATTGGGGTTACATGGGTACAACAATAAAAATAAGGGGGATACACTAATAACAATAAGGGACTAAACTAGTAGTATAGGGACCTAATAGAGATCATGCCTGGGTATATTTTTCTAACCTATTGGCCTTAGATGCCAACTTTTACTACTCAATGCCAGACAAAGAAGATTCCTTCAATGCCCGATGGGTAGCAACACATAATGTGAAAGTTCAAGATACTTTAAATAGCTGGTGGGAGACCCCAAAAATTTCAAGGGAAAGAAATACCAGAAGTACAAGACGGAGGGTCTCAGGATGGACTATAGGCTCATTGCTACTATGATGTGCCAGATGTATATAAGAGAAGATGCCACCACCTTCAATGGAGCGTGGGTCCCCTTAATGCACGAGGTCGCCACCCATGGGACATACTTCAATTGGGCCCACTTGTTAATATTGGATTTGAGGGAAAACATATCATCAACAAAGGTTCCAGAATGTAATATTCCTAAATTAGCTACAGCTAATAGGAATATTAATTTTTCCTTGTTTATTTTTACATTTCATGATTGATGAATAAATTTTAAAGGAGGACATGTAAAACTCCTGAAAACCAAGAATAAATAAATGTCCATGTGAATAGAGACATATATGGGCTATGTAAATAACTCTCGCAGGTGTGAATGGGTCTAAATCACAAGAGTGGGTCATCTTTGACCAAGTCAAACAACGCAGTCTAGATGCATTGAACCTATTTGAGGGACAACACAGTTCTAGAAGGAGACTCTAAATGTGAAAGGGGCTAAACCAATGAAGTGGTTTAGGGTTTTTCCAAGACTCCCATCTTATAAAAGGAGGAGGAGAGCAACAAGAGAGGGTTTTTGAAGATTATCATTTCTAAAGGTATTGTTTGCTCAGACATCCCTTGTTGGGTCTTCCTGTTCAGGAATCCCACCTCCTTCCTTGAGCAGCGCTTGGAGGAGACTTGTGCCATCTTTTCCACATCAGGATTTTAGGCCAAGCTTCACCTTACACCTACAACGCTGCTCCTGTTGAGGGTTGAGTTGTCCTTGTGATTTGCAGCAGTGGAAGACACTAGATCTGCTTAGATCTAGCTTATACTAGTGGCTCTTCTCAGTGAGTGTGTCTTTTAACCTCCTGGAAGAGTTCATTAGCTGATTGTGCTCCAGATATACATATTAGCATTAGGCCAAATCATTCTTAGAGGCTACAATGTAGTTTCTCTCCCTGGATTGTGTTATTTGCAAAGGAGAAGTTGCAGGGTGTTTTGGTCTGCATTTTAGAGGAGAGATCTCCGGTGCTAGGAATCTTCCTTTCACTGTGGTGATCCATGGATTGGCCAACCAATCCATGTTGTTTCAGATCTGATCTGTTGTAACATTGCATTATTTAGAAATTTCTAAATAATTTTTCATATCTGCAACCTTAGATCTCAGATCTACTCTCTGTGCTTCATGTTTTGCACAAAACCCCAAGGGGAATGTATAGATCAACATTTCTTGTACACAGATCTGTATTAGATCTAAATTTTTATGTACAGATCTGCTCTAGATTTGAAGATTAATAAACTGCTTCTCCAACCCCTAAAAATAACGTTGTCATGGTTATGCAGTCTTTTCTTATGGTTGTAACACCTCATTTCTGAGGATTTTTGGTATATAATCTCATTCTTTCTCTTGTATAATGTATGGGCTATAAAGAAAATCTGATTTGCTATTATGTTGGGTGTTGATCATAATTCGTTTCCTATAAAATTTCACAGGCATTCTGTCTCAAAGCTTTCAAATTTCCCCTTGCAGCCTTGGAAAATCATTTTTGTGTCTATCGTGGCCATTTCCCGCCTCCAAAACTCATTATAAAGGGCTGAAAAAGCATATCTGAAATATTTGAGGCATAGCTCCTTCGGCCCTAGTCCCTCTATTCTTTTTCCCCATGTAACCTCGATGCTAGACTAGGCACTAGTCTGACGGACACTTATCTAATACATATCGGGCTCATCCTGAGCCGTCGATCTGTGCAGATCGAACGGTGTTTACTCATCTCTGCCACGCCTGTAGCCCACCTATCCACCATCCGATCAAATCATAAATCTACGGTTCACTGCCCACCGGATCTGGTGGTCCCTGCGCCCAAAACACTATTCAAAACCGGGTGGTTTATATTGCATCGCCTTTCGGCGGTAGGCGGTAATTATCATTGGGCCAGCGATTCCATACAACGCTCACCACGTGTCTTCACGTACGGCCCGAATACCACCCTCCATCGCGCATTATTGTTAGGACAAAGGTGCGCAGCGATATTCATCACAGCCGTCCGATATGAGAGCCTTCATCCGACGGTCATTGTGCCCCGAAGCTGCATGGGATTTAACGCAAGAAAATCACGCCCCTAGCCCACTGTCTATCGCCTCTGTCGCCCTTACAACCGTCGATCTCCTCCTGGGATCAGATGGCTAAGATTTCATCATCATCCCACGTGTTATCGCATTTCTTCCTCCGCCATTTATATATTACATTCATATGTTATATTGTAATGTCTCGCATCATAAACTTTGGCCAACCCTTCCACCATTATTTCCACTGTAATTTCTTTGTCACCACCCTGCATGTTTCCGCCACTTCATCACGTCGCTCTACTACACAGTCGCCTCCATTGCATTTTCGTCCCCCATGCATTTGTTTTCTTCACAGTTTTGTGTGTTTTGCAGGATTGACAGCGACGAAGAATTATCTGAATTTGCAGCCTCCATTACAGAAGCCGAGACCACATCAAAGGACAATTTTTCAGAGGCAAAATTTATGGAGGAAAGCTTGGGAGGCTGTTGCAACATGACTTCTATTAAAGAAGCAAGTGTTAAAATCTATCAAACCCTCCGGAGTTATTCAAAGCGCAGATTTTTGTAGATGAAGACATTAATGTTGCAGCAAAGAGTATCAGTGGACGATCCAGGAATTCAGTGTCCAATATTGAATATTTTCAATCTTAATTGAGGGTCTAGCCGGCAAAGGGTACGATGCACAAAAAAAAATACCCTCTAGATCTTCTTTCAGCCGAATTTTCCTTCAGGTAAGGACAGGATGTTTATGTGAGATTACTTCTTTCCAGTGTCCCTGAAGAGACTTTCACCCATAGAATTTACTTCAGGAAGCAGGCTCCAGAGTACATACAACATTCCAGAGTCGTTAAACAGTATGGGCGGGCACTTTTTCACCATTTTGTTTTAATGAGACAATTAAATGATCAACACCTACCCATTTTATTATGTTTTCTGTTCCTCCTATAAAACTCCAGGAGGAGGAATTATTTAGGGATCCATATTTTATCAGAAAATTATGCAGTGAAAGGCTTTTTGCATACATTTTGTATAATTCTTGTATGAAGGCTCAGATCCCATAGGGTCTCAGTGAGGAGGAGTTCTATTTGTCAAAGAGGATTTTGGTCTTTGGTATTTCACAGTCTGTAACTCTCTTTATTGTGTTATATTAATAGAACATTTCATTTCATCCATCTTCCTTGTATCATGTTTTGGAATGCGAGTGGCTCACTGATTTTTGGTATGGATTCATCCTAGTTGATGCCCATGCTCGGATCAGTCAAGCGCTTTAAATATGGCTCATGCATGATATTCTGTTCCATTATTTAGCTAACCATACTTATGCTATTTTAGTTTCTTTGGGAGGGTGCTTTTAAAATGCTATTATCATGTATGGATTCTTATATTGGTAAGCCCATGCATGGTGGTATTGTATATCTGGGTATTAGCTCAATGTTAACTAGTATCTTCTCAATATTTCTTTCACTACATACACCTTCTGATAATTTATGTCTGTGAAGTATTTCTGAATCGGCCCGCTTTGCAGTAAACTGTCTCTGAATTGTCTGTTGCTTTTGTATTAGAGTTCTGCATCTTACCTTTGCAGTATCTCTTTTCCTGTGTCGGTTTCTAAGAGTTTGGTCCCATTCTATTTTATTTCCCTGTTTACATGAGATAGCATGTGAGTTGAAGCTGACAACTTCACACATTATTTTATATGCTCCTTGCTATGCTAAGATGTCCTAGGCACTGGTCTATCAAAACTCTAGGCTGTCTCTAGGAGCTACAACATATTTCTGGCGCCGTTGCCGGGGACGAATTTGAGAAAAATATAATCCCTGGGCCTCAACAAAATCATATTCACTCTCTAAGTAGGTGAGCAAAGAGAGTTGAGAGTTGTAAATCCCTCACCTTGGCGACTCCACATTTGTTATTTGATAAATCTATTTGCAGTCCTGGCTCCTCGAAAGCCACACCTGAGGTCAGATACGTCTAAGCCAAAGACACCTTCAGTGTCTGACCCTAACCAGATTATACATAGAAGAAATTGGAGGGAAAGGAAATCAGCCCGTTCCCAAATTCTTGAAGTGCCTATAGAAGATTTTTCTTCCTCCTCCTCTCAAGATTCTCAATTGAAAATTCCCGACTCCACTGTGGGAGATACTGATTATTATTACTCAGATAGTCCACCCCAAGAGGGTATCATAAATAAAAAAAGTCTTCACCCTACTCCTGAGGTTAAAGAGGTCAAGGGAGTAACCGAAGTATCTGCAGTTAACAGACCTCTGTTCCCCTCAACCGCTCAAGCTGCAGTTGAATATATTCCTATTATTATTCATACTCCACTTCCTCCTTCTCTTCCTCCTCTTACTCATCAAACTATTGCACTACCGCAACCTCCTCCAATGGCTAATATTCCATCCTTCTTGATGAATAAATATGCTCCCCTGGCATTACCCTAGGTGTTAAATGATATGCCCCAAGATTATCTGAAGATCTTGCCCAGATTCAATGGAGAAAATGAGATTGATGCTCAAAAAAATCTTGAGACTTTCTGCTCCTTTGCAGAGAACTTTAATGTTGAACACTTGGATGTGGTCTTAAGACTGTTTGTGCAGTCTCTTGATGGTGAAGCTCGAAAATGGTTCAAGACATTGGCTGGCCATTCTATTACCACTTGGGATAACATGGAAGACACTTTTCTCAGGAAATGGGGAGAGAAGAAAGATCACGGAAATTGCCTCATTGAGTTCAATACACTAAAGAAGAGACATAATGAAGGAGTGTCAGAATTTATCAAAAGGTTTAATAAATTATATCTGAGTCTCCCTGCTGACATGAAACCCCATCAAACTGCTGCTAAAGTTGTTTTTGTAGCAGCCTTTGATTCGGAATTTGGTTTCTCTCTCAGAGAAAGAAAGCCTGCTACTCTGGATGATGCTCAGGTAGATGCATTAGAGTTGGAAGCAAACTTTTCCTCCACTGGAAAATCAAAAGGAAAAGCTGAGCAGGATACCAGAAGAAGGGGCAAAGAGGAGGTGTCTACTTCTAACCAGGACAGAGACTCAGAAAAAATGGAAGAAATGAGCAAATTGATTAAGAAAATGGTCAAGCTTGAATCGGAAGCCAAGAATTCAGCCTTCAAAAATTTCCAGAATGCTCCAAATAGAGGTTACAATACTCAGTATAGGAAACCACCCTTGCAAATATTGCCAAGGGAATTAAAAGAACAACAAGATCAAGTACCACACCCATTGTACCTGGAAGGTCTAGTAGATGACTCCACTGAGGACACTGCATATATACTGGAGGATGCAAATCTTTCATTTTCAAATAGTGATGGAGAAGAATGCCCTTCGCAAGGGAATGATGAAGTTGGAAGTTCATTACAAAAATAAGGAAAGATCAGAGACGCTGAAGAAGCATAATTTGATAACTATTGTAAACAATTTGATGATTTCATGAAAGCACATTTCAATAGAAGATATGATCTTAGATCTTCTAGGAAGAGGAATCGCACCCAAGAGAAAGAAGAGGAGTTACCCCGGAAGGAAGTACTTGCTCAGAAGGATTCTACAATGCAGAAAGCTACAGACAAAGGTAAGGGACCTCTGAACAAACCTTTGCAATCTAATGATCAAATTCCCTCTTCTTCAAAGGTATTCATTACTACTAATACCGAATCTGTGTCAAAAGAATTCAAGCCCCCAGCTGAAAACAAAGAATCAAAGGTGGTTGTGATAGAAAAGTCCCCTCCTGCTTTTAGTCTGCAGAAAGAACTTGAAAAGGTCAAAATCCCAGTCCCATTGACTGAATTGTTGAAACAACCAGCATACCAATCACAAGTCACCTCTTTCATGCTCCCTCCAGAAGCACCAGTCATCCCTGATAGTCTCAACCTTCAAGAAGAGAGACCCATGGTAATTTTTGGGCCACATGTTGAGGAGATAGATCCCTCTACTCCTCCCTTCTATGTGTCTCTAGTAATCCATGACCTGCTATTACATAACTGTATGCTAGATTCTGGAGCTTCCCACAATCTTATGCCTCTGTCAGTCCTGGAACAACTAGGTTTACAAATCACATGTCCATATAAAGACCTCTACTCATTTTATTCCAAAAGAATTAAATGCCTGGGGATGATCAATGATTTGGTGGTCAATTTGGCCCAAATCCCAGCAAAAAGTGTGGTAATGGACATAGTGGTAGCTGACATTCCAGCTCGTTTTGGTATGTTGCTATCAAGGTCCTGGGGAACAAAAATTTGCGGATCAATTAAAATGGATTTAACATATGCCACTATCCCAGTTTTTGGTGGCCAAGAGAGGAGGTTATACAGGGAAACTAGATTTGTCAAGATGGTGACAAAGGCTGACAATTCTGTAAATTCACCAGTCTACAGTAAGGAGGGAGATTTTTCATGCTTGATGCTGGAATAAGATCAAGATTATGCTCATGAACCATCCTTCTTCCAGATCCAGACTTAGCAACCCTCGGGGAACATGGAAGCAGGAATATGGACACTTCATTTTAATGGAGCAAATTCAAGAGAAGGAAATGGAGCCGGAGAGCTATTGATTTCTCCTACAGGAAGGTGGGTTCCATTGTCCTTCAAACTAGAATATGAAGCCACCAATAATGTGGATGAATACGAAGCACTCCTGTTAGGATTGTAGACAGCCAGGAACATGGGCATACAAAGTTTAAAAGTTCTGGGAGATTCAGAGCTGGTGGTTAGACAAGTTAGGAATCAGTGTCAGACAAAACATCCTAGGCTAAGGGCTTATAGGAATGAAGTTTGGGACATGGTAGAAAATTTCTTCTTGGCATTCAATATACAGTTCATGCCCCGAGAACAGAATAGAATGGCTGATTCCCTTGTTGTGGCTGCTAGTACATTTCGACCACCTCAGAACCCCCTTTTGAGATATGAGGTCGAGGTGCATTATCGGCCTTCAATCCCAGACAACATCAAACACTGGCAGGTATTTGAAGATGAATAGCAGATGAAGAGATTCCTGTAAACAGTAGGAGAATTCTCCAATATGGAGATTGATGGTGATGAACAAGAGGAAGAGACCGAGGGCATTTCAAAAAGAAATTGGGAGGAAAAAATGGCAGGAAATAAAGTGTTGCAGTTAAATGGAAACATTATACCTAGAGGGATAGTGCCTCTAGAAAGATTATTTGACAAGAATGATGTCTCATTGCAGCCGAGCAAAGTGGTAGAAGAAAATCAGGTTGAAGACCTAAATTTGGGTACTGAGGCTGACCCCAAAATTATCAAACTGCCCAAGAAAATCCCTGAAGAATATAAAAATCTATATTAGAAATTATTTCAATCTTACAGAGATGTATTTGCATGGTCCTATCAGGACTTGAAAACTTTTGATATCAGTATTATGTAGCATAAAATTCCATTGAAGGCAGATGCAAAGCCCCATAAGCAGAAGCTCAGACAAATAAATCCCCTGCTGCTGCCTTCTATTGAGAAGGAAATTAAGAAGCTGTTAAAAGCCAAAATAATTGTGCCATTGAGGTACTGTAAATGGGTGGTAAAACTTGTCCCTGTACGCAAGAAGAACAGAGAAATAAGGCTGTGTGTGGATTTTAGAAATTTAAACAGAGCATCCTTAAAGGATAACTATCCCCTGCCTAAAATGGATTACATCCTGTAGAAGGTGGTTGGAGCTTCTAAGATGTCAATGATGGATGGATTCTCTGGTTATAACCAGGTGGCTGTACTTCCAGAAGATCAAAAGAAGACTTCTTTCACCACACCATGGGGTACATTTATGTATGCCAGGATGCCTTTTGGGCTGATTAATGCAGGGGCCACTTTTCAGAGGGAAATGGATATTGCTTTTTTTGGGGAGCAGGATAAATTCCTGGTGGTCTACCTTAATGATATCATGGTATTTTCAAAAAATGATGCTGAGCACGTTGAACATCTGCGGAGAAATTTTGAGAAGTGCAGAAGGTATGGTCTCTCTCTGAATCCTCAAAAGTATTTATTTGCATTAGAAGAGGGAAACATTTTGGGTCATGTTGTGACTAAAGATGGGGTGAAGATAGATCCTAAGAGGGTAGAGGTTATAAAAAATATTGCTTTTCCCAGAAATAAGAAAGAGGTACAAGTATTCCTAGGACGCATAAATTTCTTGAGAAGGTTTATCCCTAACTATGCTGAGATAGTTAGGCATATAACGGATAGGCTAAAGAAGGATAATGAGGTAAAGTGGTCACAAGAATCATGGGAGGCATTTACCAGGACAAAGAATGCTTTTGCAGAAGCCCCTGTGCTGGCTAGACCAGATTATGATAAACCTTTCATGATTTTTTCTTTTGCATCACCTCATACAATAGCAGGAGTTTTACTGCAGAAAAATGAGGAGGGGTATGAGAAGCCTATTTCCTTTTTCGGTCAGGTGCTCCGTGATGCAGAATTAAAATACAACATATTGGAAAAGCAAGCATACGCTGTAGTGAAATCCCTCAAAACTTTCCGCGTATATATCTTGCAGTCCCACATCACTACATTTGTGCCTGCAGCTGCTGTAAAATATATCCTTATTCAGGGGGATAGTGAAGGAAAAAGGGGAAGGTGGATTGCCAAAATATAGTAGTATGACTTAGACATCCGCCCTACTAAGCTAATTAAAGGACAGGGGCTTGCCAAAATGTTATCAAAATCAAACTATCAAGCCCTGGGCATAAATTTGTCCATTATAGCAGGTGAGGAATCTGAGGAGAAATAAGAACGACATGGAATTGGAGTAGCTACTCCAGAGACACATCTAAAGTACCTCACCAGTCCGTGGTACAAAGAGATAGTAGAATATCTCCTTACAATCAACTGCCCTCCAAGTTGTGACAAAACCAAATACAGAGCGCTGAGACTGAAATCACAGAAGTATATAGTCACCAATGGCCAGATATATTGGCGAGATCCCTCAGGCATCTTATTCCTGTGTCTCATAGAGAATGAAGTCGAAATTATCATAGCAGAATTTCATGAAGGGATCTGTGGAGGCCACTACAGCTGGAGGGCCACAACTCATAAAATTCTGAAAGCTGGCTTCTATTGGCCAAAGCTTTTCGGAGATGTTTTTGCCAGAGTAAGAGCATGTGATAAATGTCAGAAGTTTGCTGAGAGACAGAAATCAACACCATTTCCCCTGATTCCAGTGCATGTGGATGAACCATTCAAACAATGGGGTATTGATTTTATAGGTGAGATACATCCCCCATCAAGTGGAAAACATAAATGGATATTAACAGCCACAAATTATTTCACCAAATGGGTGGAAGCCATACCTGCAAGGAATGCTACAGATAGCGTGATCATAAATTTCATGGAGGAAAACATCATATCCAGGTTTGGCTGTCCTGCTAGGATAGTGACTGATAATGCACAGGCCTTCAAGTCTGCAAAATTTATGAAGTTCTGCCAGCAATAAAATATCACACTGAGTCACTCTATAGCTTACTATCCACAAGGGAATGGCTTGGAAGAGTCTCCAAATAAAACTCTGGTGAGGGCCTTGAAGAAGAATATCAGTGAAAACCAGAAGAATTGGGATTCCCAATTGAAATTTTCTCTATGGGCTAATAGAATCACCAGTAAGAGAGCAACTGGGAAATCTCCCTATGAATTGGTATATGGACGAGCAACAGTTTTTCCTGTACAACTAGCCTTACCAGTGGCCCGCTTCATGCAAGAAAGACAGGAAGAACCTGATAATATGATTAGGAGAATCAATCAATTAGTTGAATTATAAGAAACACGGGGCCAGGTGAATCAAAGGTTAATATAATATCAAGAGAAAATGAAACACATTTTTGGTCAGCATGCAAAAGACAGGAAACTGCAGATTGGCGATTTGGTGCTCAGATGGGATGTACGAAGAGCTGAGAAGGGAAAACATGGTAAATTCGACCCCCTCTGGTTTGGTCCGTTCAAAATTATGGAACATGGGGGCAATAATACTTTCAGGTTGGAGAATTTACAGGGTGACTTGTTGGACGCCCCTGTAAATGGTCAATTCCTTAAGCCCTACTTTCAGTTCTGATTCAGGAAAAGACAACCTGATGTATTATATTATATGATAGTTTCCTTTTTGTTTTCTTTTGAATGATGTGGGTGTCATTATGAATTATAAAGTCAAAAATTCAGGTGCTGGAGAAGCAGAGTCTGGATACAAGATGATCATAGGGTCTACGAGTTCTCGACACGTCTAGGGATGAACGTACCATCCCCAGGTGGAGCCAATGTTGATCATAATCCGTTTCCTATAAAATTTCACAGTTATTCTGGCTCAAAGCTTTCAAATTTCCCCTTGCAGCCTTGGAAAATCATTTTTGTGTCTATCGTGGCCATTTCCCGCCTCCAAAACTCATTATTGTTGTGTAACCAGCTCCAAAAATAGAAGGAAAGAGATATGAACGCCTTAGAAATAAGCCACTTCGAGGGGGCAACCTCCAATACATTACATGAATGAACAATTCTTGGATGATACAATTCACAAAACCTCCTTTCTATATATAGGAGTCCATGGGGCCATAATGTAATCCTAGTTGACCACAATGTAATCCTAGCCAACCTAACAATAATAATTTAAGGGCACGATAATAAAAAAATGGGGGTTACAAGGGTACAATAATAACAATAAGGGGGTTACACTAATAACAATAAGGGACTATACTAGTAATATAGGGACCTAACATGCCCCTCTCCTTCAAAAAAGTGTTGTCCTCAACACTTGAGTAGCTCTGGGTGCTTCTGTATAAACTTCTCATCCTCCCATGTAGAATCTTCGGTGGGTAAGTTCTTCCACTTGACGAGACACTCTGAAATTGATCAATTCCGTAGCTGTCGAGTTCTTGTTTCCGTGACTGCTTCAGGTTCCAATATGATTTTTCCTTCCTCATCAAGTTCTGGCAATATTGTTTGAACTGGAAGATTTTCACCTATAACCTTCTTTAAGCATGAAACATGGAAAACTGGATGTACTCGCGAAGAAGCGGGAAGCTCCAATTTGTATGCCATAGTACCAATCTTTTGCAACACCTTGTAAGGACCATAGTACTTTGGCGATAATTTATTATCCTTCTTAGCTTGCTTGAGGGACATTTGTTTATATGGTTGTAGCCGTAAAAATACCCAATCTCCTACATCAAAACTTCTCTCGCTGCGATGTTGATCTGCCTGTTGTTTCATTCGATTTGTGCCAAATTCAGGTTATCCTTTAAGAGTTGGAGAACTTCTTGCTGATGCTCGATGTGATCTTCCACTGCTTGAACCTTCGAATTTTCCCTCAAAGATGATGTGATGGATGGTGGATGATATCCATAAAGTGCCATAAATGGGGTCATTTTTGCTGCAGTATGGAAGGAAGTGTTATACCACCATTCAGCAAGAGGTAACCACTTGACCCATTGTGTTTGTTTATCGGATACAAAACAACGAAGATATCCTTCCAAACATTTATTTACTATCTCAGTTTGACCATCAGATTGAGGATGATAAGATGAGCTATGAGCTAATTGAGTACCCAAACAGGAAAATAACTCCGTCCAAAAATTTCCAGTAAAAATGGGATCTCTGTCGCTCACAATAACCCTTGGGTTTCCATGTAGCTTTTGAATTGTGTCCATAAATGTAGTAGCAACTGTACTTGCTTTAAATGGATGAGATAATGCACAAAGGTGTGCATACTTGGTAAGTCTATCAACTACCACCATGATGACACTCTTTCCTTCAGACTTAGGTAAACCTGTGATAAAATCCATTGAAATCTCCTCCCAACGTTGACTTGGAATGGATAAAGGTTGTAGAAGTCCTGGGGTCTTAATTGTTTCCACTTTATTCTGCTGGCAAACCAAACATTCCGCCACAAACTTTCGATTATCAGATTTAAGGCCATCCCAAAAAAATTCTTTCTTCACCCTGTGGTAAGTTTTTAAAAATCCTGAGTGTCCTCCTAAAGGAGAAGTGTGCAATTCCAGAAGAATCTTTTGTTTTAGTTGGAATTCTTACAAAGATATAAGCGATCTTTGTACCATAAGGAATCATTTTTCCAACTAAATGTATCAGATGTACTAGGATCTTGCTGCAACTTTTGAATGAGTATCCATACATCTTTGTCCTTCTTCCATTCATCTCTTGCCTCAGTTATCCAATCTGGTTGGATAATAGAAATGGCACAAAGCAATGCTTCCACCTCTTCATTCTTTCTTGAGAGTGCATCTGCAACAACATTCAACTTTCCTTTTTTGTAGATTATTTCAAAGTCATAACCCAACATCTTTGTGACCCATTTTTGCTGCTCTTCTGACGATAGTCTTTGTTCCAAAAAGTGTTTAAGACTATCATGATCAATTTTTACCTTGAAGTGTACATTTCCTTCTCATAAATAGGTTTCTGTAAATACTTTCCTTTGATTGGACGACTTTCAAAAGCAATGGGTCTTCCTTCCTGCATTAAAGCTGCACCAATTCCATTTCCTGAGGCATCACATTCCACAATAAAGGTTTTTGTGAAGTCTGGTGTAGCTAAGACCGGTGCTAGGCACATTGCCTCTTTAAGACGTTCAAAGGCCTTAGTTGCTTCGGGAGTCCATGAAAATGCATCTTTCTTCAATAATGTTGTTAGAGGTGCTGCTATTCTCCCATAATTCTTAACAAACTTGCGATAATACCTTGTTAACCCAAGAAATCCTCGCAACTTCTTTATGGTTGTGGGGACTTTCCATTCCTTAATGGCTTTAATTTTGTTAGGGTCTACCTTAACACCCTCGTGAGATACAATATGACCCGGATATTCCACCTCTTGTACTCCAAAGAAACATTTGGATGTTTTTGCATATAATTGTTTCTCCTGCAATAGTTTGAGCACCCTGTCAACATGTTCAACATGATCCTTCCAAGACCTGCTATAGATTAGTATATCATCAAAAATACTAGCACAAATTTTCTAAGGAAGGGTTTGAAAATGGAATTCATCAACCCTTGAAATGTAGAAGGTGCATTGGTAAGGCCAAAAGGCATGACCAAAAATTCATAATGACCTTCATGAGTTTGAAATGCTGTTTTTGGAATATCTTCGGTCTTCATTCTAATTTGATGATATCCTGAACGAAGATCCAACTTGGTAAAATAAATTGCTCCATGTAATTCATCCAATAATTCATCAATCACGGGAATGGGAAATTTGTCTTTAATGGTGAGCTTATTGAGCTCCCTATAATCCGGACACATTCGCCATGATCCATCCTTCTTGTGTACCAATACTACAGGAGCAGAGAAAGAACTTTGACTAGGTTGAATTATACCTGCCTCTAACATTTCTGCAATCATACGCTCAATTTCGCTCTTTTGGAAGTAAGGATATCTATAAGGCCTGATGTTTGGAGGAACACTTCCTGGAATCAAATGAATAGCATGATCATGATCACGAATAGGTGGGAGTCCTTGGGGAGTTTCAAACACCTTGGAATGATTGTCCAAGACTTGTTGGAGATCTGCAGAAATAGATGATTTTGATGTCGGAACTTCTAGTGAGCATAATTGTGCAATTACGCCTCGCTGTTCTTTCTTTAGAAGCTTTGTCATGACATTAGAGCTTATTATCATTCCTGGCTTCCCTTCAATACCCCGTAATTCGACTTCCTTTCCTTCTGAAAAAAATTTCAAGAAAATTTCTTGAAAATTAAAAGCTACCGTCCCCAAAGATTGTAACCATTGTACTCCTAGTACAACATCAACACCTCCCATAGGAATGGAAAGCATTGGACTAGTCGATACATATTCCCCCATGGTTAGCTTGATATTAGGGCATTTTCTAGAGCAATTTATAGTTCCTCCATTTGCAACCATCACTTGACATTCTGGTGCTGGGTATAGGAAACAATTTAATTCCTTGGCTACCTTATAATGAATAAAATTATGGGTGCTACCTGAATCAATCAACACTATTACCCTTTTCTTCTTTATATGTCCTTCTATCTTGAGAGTTTGAGGAGTGGTAATTCCTGCCGGTGCATTACACGATATGGTCGGATTCATTTCTTCCTCTTCTAGGGGTGGTTCCTGGTGTATATCCTCTTCTTGTTCATTTTCTTCTTCTTCTTCACAATCCATGTAAAATAATTTCTTCTCAGCACACTTATGACCTTTAGTGTATTTGCTATCACAACTGTAGCAAAGCCCTTTTGCTCTTTTTTCTTCCAATTGTTGTTTTGTCAACCTTGTAGGTTGTGGAAATCTAGGCGTAGAAACACTTCCTTCTTTATAGAAGTGAGTGGTAGGCTTCCTTGTCGCCATAATTTTACATTCAATTTTTCTTGCCAACCTGAATGCCTTCTCCAATGAATCGGGTTCCAAAACGCGAACTTCATGTTGGATGTTATCCTTTAAAGTACCTATGAAGAGATCAATCCTGTGTTCCTCTGGAATATCAGTTACCCTTATATTCAATTTTGGAAGTCCTCAATGTGCTCCCCCATTAAACCCTTTTGTTTGAGATTTATCAATTGGCTAAAGAAGGTGTTGCTCTTTGTATCCTCATAATGTGCTATCATTTCCTCAGTAAAAATTGACCAAGTGACAATTTTTTTACGGGAGTAAAGCCATCGATACCATACAAATGTATTTTGTTCTAAATGTAAAGTTGCGATGCGTACCTTTTGTGTGTTTTGCACATTATTGAGATCAAAATATTGCTCCATCTGTAGTATCCATGTTATAGGATCCTTTCCATCAAACTTCCTCATATCCATTTTTGGAATATGGTGGTTCTTCCCGCCAACATTCGAGTTTATGAAATCACAATTAACATTTATTTTGTTCTCATCATGAGGTTCTTCTCCTATATTTCCGCCATTAGGAATCATTTATGGTTTTAAGCTTGTCATCAAGCCTTCCATGTATGCTTTTAGATCATTCTTCATGTTTTCCATGTTGTCTTTCATGTCATCCATCTTAGCTTCCATGCCTTTCTTCAAACCGTCCATCTTCACTTCCATGCCTTTCTTCAAAACTTCCATTTCATTTTTGTTGCTCTTTGCGAGAGTGAAATTTGTTGCACTTGCTCTTGTAATTTTGATAGATCATGTTGCAATTCTTCATCTTCATGAGTCATGGTAGAGCCTTCTGAAGGCTTAATGGGTGTTGAATTATTTTTATGGGCCATTTTAGAATCCAATATTGATACCTATTCTACAATATGCCCTTGGAATCAATTCAACTTGATTCTTCAAACAAGACTTATGCAATTCGGAAAAAAAAAATACACACCTTTTAAGTGGTTTGAGGAGCTCGATATTGAAATTGAATTATCTACGTAATTGAAAATCTTCAATATACGTGCGACCTGTAGTAGCCCTGCGAAGCTTCTTTCAAATGCCATAGGTCTGACTTGATTTTGATGCTCCAAGACGAAGTTGTGTCCAATCTCCCACAATGACCTAATTCTGGACTGGTTCAGTAGAGCGAACTTGTACGACTTGCCACGTGTCACTGTTTTGTCCTTTGTCTCTGAAATTGATAGCGAAGAAACTACAGGCTGTGTACTTGTGACCACTTTTGACGGCACTCCAATCCAATCTTCGGAGAGAGAGTTATTGAACTTTTCCCACGATCACCTCTTTGAGATGAAATTCAGGAGCCTGAAAAAGCACTACCTTCCACAGATCATATCTCCAAAAATATTGCGAACCAAGCTCTAAAATTTTTTGATGAATTTCCTCAGGATTTCAGCTTCGCACCATATGAATTTCAGATTCTGAACCTTCGTAGAAAAAAATTTATAGCGCAAATGCCACGATGACCTGTTTAGGAGCCTGAAAAAATACCTGACTTCCACAGATCATATCTCCGAAATTATTGCGAACCAAACTCTGAAATTTTTATACAAGCTTCCTCGGGATTTTTTCTTCGCACCCTAAAAATTTCAGCTTCTGAAACTTCGTAGAAAAAAAGTTATAGCGAAAATTCCACGATGACCTGTTTGGAGCAGCGAAACCCTAGAATCCAAAGCTCTGATACCAAATGTTGAGTAACCAGCTCCAAAAAGAGAAGAAAAGAGATATCAACGCCTTAGAAATGAGCCACTTCGAGGGGGAAACCTCCAATACATTACATGAATGAACAATACTTGGATGATACAATTCACAAAACCTCCTTTCTATATATAGGAGTCCATGGAGCCATAATGTAATCCTAGTGGGCCACAATGTAATCTAGCCGACCTAACAATAATAATTTAAGGGCACAATAATAACAAAATGGGGGTTACAAGGGTACAATAATAACAATAAGGGGTTTACACTAACAATAATAAGGGGCTATACTA